>VWYH01002192.1:7237-65380 GCA_013399365.1 Pampusana beccarii
TAAGGAAAAGACAGCTAAAAAACTTCCACTTTTGGGGACTAGTAAAAGAAAACAAAGTGAATCAGTTACAAATTAGCTCTAGAAAAATACTACAATATATTGCAAGCAAAAAAAAAAAAAAAAAAAAAAAAAAAAAAAAAAAAAAAAAAAAAAAAAAAAGAAAGAACTGGAATAGAACTTAAAATTTTTTAGATAAAATATTTACCTGGCTAAATAAAGTGTTACCTGAAATATTAATATATACATTTAAAGCGGATTAATTATGTTGTTGTCTGAAAGTGCTGTGTGCTCCTTGAAGGCAGGTCTGTAATCAAGTTAATAAAGGAAGATGATGCTATCCTGGAAACAAAACAGGAAAAGGCTGAGCCAGAAAGCTAGGTTCCCAAGACCTTGTCTTCTGTGAAATATCTACGAAGAGAGAATCCTGCCTTTAAAAAAATATAAAATAATATTTTTNAACAAAATATGGCGTTAATTTATTAGCACTACCTAAATGATTTCCATTTAAGAGACATTTTTGTTAAACGATAGAGCTGGGAGATAAGCTATCTAAAATTATCCTTCTTGTTGGTTTTAATTCAAAACTGTTCTTGAGCACCTGCAAGAGAATCAAAAAGGGTCCTGCAGACTGAAATCCTTTTATTATCCCTCCTGCAACAGTTTCCACCACAGGAACCTTTGTGCCTCAGCCTTTCAGATATTTCAGGTATTATGGGAGTCTGTTTCACTTCAGTGTAACAATTACCAACACATAATACTAGATACATGGAAAAGGTTTTGTTGGGTAGATGGAGATCTCAGATAATTTACAGGCTCTTCAGAGCGACTTATTTTCTTCCTATTCAGGAAGACTTTTCACACATCTAAGAGCTAAAAGGTAGCAAGGATATTTTTTAAACAATTACATCTTCTTAGTTGTTTTCTTATGAGTAGGGCATAAACAAATTCCAATATTTGTGGGTTTTCATGCTTCTGGAATAACCTGCATTTCTCACTTGTTTTCACTCATGAATAGAGTAGCCACAAGAAATGAGAAATAATTAGATCTTAATTCCTCTCTGGAAGACCGCATTGTGAATTTTCTCTTTCTATGCAAGAAACTCAGAAAACAGAATAGATAACCAACTCAGTATACATAAAATTTGTGAAAAAAAAAAAAAAAAGAATGACTGCTGCACTTTTAAGAAACAAACAGACAAACAAAAAATCCCAAGCTCTAAGTACACAAGGAGAAAATTAGTGTTATGTTTATTTAATTGTGGGGTTTTTTTGTTTGTTTGAGGTTTTTTTTGGTGATAAACTAGCAGAAACTTACAGCCACTGCTACTTCAGCTGTAGTAAAGTATCCTTGATATGGACCATAATAATTGTTGGATGAGTAATTAGGTTTGATTGAGTTGGAAGTTTTCCTGATGAAGCATTGTTGAATTTTTTAAGATTGTTGTGGGAAGATCTTTTATTTCTAATTATTGTTGGAGACAAACAGAGCGTTTAAAAGGACAAATAATTCTTGTGTAGGGATGAGGAGTTGATGATATATTAGAATGCAGTAGAACTGAGACTTTGACAAGATACAGCTGTAGGAAGCATATATTTGATCTTGAAAGTTTTAGCTGTTGATCAACACACTACACAGTGCCCCTCTCTCTTCTGAATAGTTCAGTTTTTACTGAAGAATGTCTTTCTCTGTTATTAATATATTATACGTACGTCATAAGCATTCTCAATATTGTCTAGTGGAAATGAACTATGGTTTCCTACATAAAGTTTGCTTGTATTGTTTTTTAATGTAACTGAGTGCTCTGCACACAAATTTTAACACCATGATGATAATTTGTGTGTGGATTAAGCGATTACAAGATACAGACATCTCATTGGAGACTATAGATCAACTACTGATCAATCAATCAGGCTGATAAAAGGCTGGCAAATCACAGGTGTTAGCAAACATATAATCTCTAATCAGAGTATTCTTTCCGTTAGTGCAGGACTGCAGAAAAAGCTGATCTCCTGAGTTAATAAATTAGTGCATATTACTTAGGTAAAATCAGGTTTTTGTTCTCCATTATTCCAGCTAAATTCTGTGGAACTGAATGAACAATAATCACCTGTGTTTAACTTCCAAGACATACTTTTGACATTTTGTTACTCAAATATCCATCTCTCCTTTTGAGGTTTTGTTTGCCTGATTACTTGTAATAACACATATCTCTTTCTTGCAATCAGCTGTGGAAGTATTTTTAAATTTCGGTACTGGGAAAAAAAAATTAAAGATGCTTCAAATATATTCTCAGTTTTTAAAAAAATCTTTAATGGGAGAAAACTGTTATTTTTTTCAGACAGCAAGCAAGCACAATAATTGCTACGGTGTATGGTATGGTATAACATGTTATGTTTTGAAAGATATTTCTTCAAAACCTTACTCCTAAATGTTCATAGGACTCAAACTCATTAAATGGTGGTGTTAAGTAAATTCTTCTCCTGGTTTGTTTATTTGGACTGCTGCCATTAAATATTACAAACCATTGTAAAAGGATTGTAAATCACACTGCTCCTTGTACTGACTTTTTTAGATGTAATAATGATTGATGTGAATGAAATTCCCAAGGAATGACAGCCTTGTGTTCTTATTTCTGAAGTTTCAGACTTTGTGAATTAATCTGATTACTGCAGTGAAGATGAGTTACAGGAACCATTCCTTGGTTCATAAGAAAGTACGTCATAGTCTGGCTTCCCTTTTCCGTTTTAAAAAAGCAAACCTGAATCAAAGAACAACATATAAAGAGGAGATATCATCTTAAAATAATCAGCTCAAGGGGTTACTTTTATAAGTGTATAGAAACGAAAGACGATAAAACCAAAAAACAAGCTGCAAACTGAATACAAAAAGTATTGGAAGTTCAGCCAGAATACTGGCTATGAACTCTAGCAAATGCTGGTCATCTGTACTGCTACAATAGTATCTATCACTTTTATTACAGATGATATCATCGACTTCATGTGTAATAGTTTTAGTCTTTAAAATTGCTAGCTAAATGTGTATTTCTTGCAAATGCCTGTCCTCCACTATAAAGCCACACTGAAGTACTATCAGGTCACCTCCCTTCTAATAATTTATCAATATTTCTCCTCTACACTACAGTACTTCAGTCTCTTTTAAATGATTTTATCTTCTCCCTTTCATTTCTCAGTCTTTAATGATGTGTCTAGTTCCTTTATGTGATTTTCCAACTAAAAGGAACCTCTGACCTTTCTGCTTGTCATTCTAGTTTCTCCATATTGGTTTTGGTTTGTTTTGTCTTTTTCTATGGACAAAGACCTCATCACCCCTGTACTCTGATTATTCTGCATCTTCTCGTGAGTGTGAACAAGAGCTGTCCAAATTATGTGTGTGTGCCTTTCTGCCCATGGTGAGACCAAAGTGTCTTTATTTGGCAAATGATGTTTCAACGTTTTGGGACATGCATCTATCCTTCAAACTCTCGAAGTTATTTTAAATGGTTCAAAGGAAAAATCCTGGAGTTACTGTGGAAGCACTGTCTTACAGAAGTCTCTGATCCAACAGTAAAATGGGCTAGGAAATATGGGTCTAAATATCAAATATGTGGTTCTTGCACAAAAAANAAGGCCAGAGGAATTTTGAAATAATTAACCTATATTAAAAGACTAAAGCTTTGGATGACAGTGAATATTCCTAGGTAGAACTTGGAGACATTGAACTCCGGATTTTCTAAAACTCAACAAAGAAATTCTGTTTTCAATCCAAACTGAACAAGCTAAATTACATGTTTGGGTTTTTTTTTTCAAAAAGTTTATCTTTTACAGGTCACAGCATGGCAGTTCAGCTTTGGGAGGTTATAGTGGATCAAGTAAAGGTGTAATTTCCATTACCTCTGATGAATACTTGGTTCATCGCACCTCAGCGTAAAGGGTTTATTTTTCAACCTTGTAATGAAAGAGCAGCATCTGCAGATCCAAAGAAACAGAAAAACAACAAAAAAATCTCTAAAAGATTGGTATGTTAGGCCACTCCTTTGATCTCTAGGGGTAGTGGAATCAAGCTGGAACACAAGAGGTTCCATTTAAATTTGAGAAGAAACTTCTTCTCAGTGAGGGTGATGGAACACTGGAACAGGCTGCCCAGGGAGGTTGTGGAGTCTCCTTCTCTGGAGACATTCAAAACTCGCCTGGATGCCTTCCTGTGTAACCTCACCTAGGTATTCCTGCTCCATCAAGGGCTTGGACTAGATGATCTTTTGAGGTCCCTTGCAATCCCTGGCATACTGTGATACTGTGACGTCAGTTGCCAGGAACAGGAATGATATGTGGATCAACAAACAGCATTTGTCATCAAAGTGCAACTCTTCTCTGTCCATCTAATAGAATCTGACTTTTCTTCAGGCTGGAAGGTCATATTTTTTTATGTTTCAGATTATATAACATTCTTGTATTAATCTGAGGACTGTAAAAGCTAATTTAAACCTTGCCTAGGTTGGATAAATTGTTTTGGCCCAGAAAAAAATCTGAGTGTAAATGGATCATTCTCACTTGAATGCATATACATGGTTGAAAAGCTGGATTTTTAACCATCAACTTGTCCAAGGTTAATTATCAAAATGCTTTTGTGAAGTCTATCTATGATACTTTTATCAGCTCCTGCCTTTTTTTTTTTCTCTCCTGTCCACATCATGAAAAGAAGGATTTTGAGATTTAATATTCTTACTTTCTATGGTTGCCGTGCTGCAATATTGGCTATTTGAATACCGAAGAGACAAAACCTTGCTGTTAAACAGATGTTAGAATCTATTACATCTTTGGTGAGTGAGTATATGAGATTTGTAAGAGCCACCTTAATTTGCAAGATGCTAAAATATTTGGCTGCTTATATTAAAAAATAAATTGACAAATAATATGCCTTGATATTATATCCATAGATATTTTATAAGTAAATTTTATAGCAGTAATTAATCTTTGCTATTTAGCCAACTGGAACCGGAGGACTTGAAAGAAAACTACCTTTCCAAAAATTCTAATTCCTGAATACCACAGAAATATCTTTTATCATACTCTTTGCTTTCATGTTCTTGCTTAAAGAATTCTCCTAAACAGGAAGCTTTTCCAGTTTGAGTAAAACAGGGGCTGAAAACTGTGCTTTAAAGGGTTCTTTCTTAAGATAAAAAACTCGCAATTACAAACATTAAACAAAGTTTTCATGTGACAAAACCACCACTTAGGAAGCACTTTGGGATATCTATGAGAAGTAAGCCGAGTGTTACATATAAAAACTTTGGAAGAAAGAAAACATTTATGTGAAATATTTATATACTTTAGTGTTATCAAGATTCATCCATAATATTAGAAAATTTTAGTCATAATGCATTATAAATTCTGTTGAATCATATATTCAATGTGCCCATCCAGTAATGACATAAACATTGTTTGTTCTAGGTGCCTATATTTAAGTACATCCTTGCTTTCTGAGATTCTCTTTATTTTCATTAAAGGAAATATCATTACTTGTTATTACTATTGTTATTGCTTTTATTATTATTAAAATTGACTGTTAGTGGGGTAAAACAGTAATACAGCAACCTCCTGCTCCAGGGAGAGGTGTCCCGATTTTGAACTCAAAACAAATGATGTTGCTGATGCTCTGGGACCTGCACAATCCTGAAGAGGTTTTCATGAGCATACAGATATCAGACTTAGGGCTGAAGGAGTTTTTAACTCGGACAACCCAGGTCGTCTTTGAATTTTTTCTTTCCTGAGACTCATATCCAATGCAATTAATAACCCAAATAGAAAAAAGAATGGCAAGGGTAGATCTTATTTTGTCATGAAACTTTCATTTACTTATTCTTTTGCCATTCCATTTGTTTCTCTCCTATGCTTCATGGTTTTGGCTGCAATCCTAAACTGGGAATCCTCCAGGGAAGGGGCTGTTGTTGCTGCACCTTGGCACAGCCTCAAATACGGTGCAGCCTCAAATATGGTACAGCCTCAACCCCAACCTCTACAACAGCTCTTTGGAAAATAAGTTTTTGACTATCAATAGAGATAAATTCAAATGACACAAAATGAAGATTTCTCAAAATTATCATGAGAACCAAAGTACTCATTGGAAGAGTGGAGTCCCTGATAGGGAGGAAATAGTCAAGATATTTAATTTATATACCAGAAAGCCAGATGAAGCAGCTGTGTTGCCTGGATCAGAGTATGAGTAGGAATCACAGCATCTTGTGTCAGGCAAGTTTTCTGGCTGCTGTACCACTGACAATCTGAAAAGAAAAGATTTTGTGTCTCCTTTAGGTGAGTATGCCATTTTCCAACTTGCACAAATATGCTCTACCAGTCATGAAAAACATTACCTTTCAGAAATTTAACTGGAACTAGCACACCTCCCTTCCTCGACTTTTTTTTTGTTCGTTTTCTTTTTGTTTGTTTTTGGTTTTGTTTTTTGGTGATGAGTATCAATTTCTAGCACACATCTGTAGGTCTATTAAATAAAACAAACAAACAGACAAAACCACACAAAAAATCCCACATAAAACCAAGAACACTTAAAAATAATTTTATATGACAAGGAAAAGATGGCTCTGTCAGTTCACCACAGTGGTATAGAAATATTCTTAAAATCTGTCACATTGACAAATTCCAACCTGAATGATTTACAAAAAGTCATGATAGGTTGGCAGCTATAAGAAGATGAAAGAAAAAGTTTTGGTTAGTTGTCTTCTTGTTTCACACAAAACCAATAATTGAAATCTATTAAGTGTATGTAATGTTGATTTGAAACGCATTCTACCATGAGAGACCAGGCGTCAAAAGTCTGCTGGCTCCAATAATGTTCTGTTTTTTTTTGACATCAAAGATCTTTGGCTTAGTTTGCAGTTAAGTCTCTGAAATGCAGATGGCACAACTCCATTAAATACTTTATTGTGATTTAATGGTTCCTCCCCTGGGTTCTGAAATTCAGCATGAATGAGCTGTTAAAACTAATTGTGCAATATAAGTGCTGAAAGTAAGACAGAAGAATTTTTTAAATTATATTCCAAATCTCTTTTTATCACTCAGAATAAAAAAAAAAAATAAGAAGAACTTAAAAAAAAAATATTCTTATTTATTGGAACAATCTGCAACAGTACATTTAGGGAAAAGCAGCCTCAAATGCCATAAGAGCTACTTACAATTTAAATGGTTAAAACATATCCTGGCTAAGGTGAAAAATACCCTTTGTAGGTATCTGACATAAACTCTTTCACGAAGTTCACTCGTGCTGTTGTCCTTGGAATTCTATTATAAATAACAGTAGGATGCAGACCTTGGGGTAACACATTTAACTTTGCGAAAATGCAACTCCAGCATTTATGTAGCACGGAAGAAAAAATAAAACTAAGCAAAACAGAACAAAATCAAACCAAACCAAACAACCACCCCGGTCATTACGGACTCTAAAGTAGGAACTTCAGATTTGCCTCTAAAAAGCTGTATTTGGAATGCTATCAGCTTTCAACTACTACAGTCCTTGTGTGTTTTGTACAAATTCAGCTTCAGCTTCATTTGATCAAGTGGTAGCAACACCAGGGAACACACATTTCAAAGCCTGTGACATATATTGCATGAGAATGAATCCTTCTAGCTTCTACAGACCTGTCTCACCGGGTTCCACCTTATGGATGTTTCTGCAATGATTCAGACTTCTACTAGGTCCCAGTATTGGGGGATCAGAGGAAAGGCAAACCTTGCTGGAGATTTCAAAGAACTGTTGCTCTCTTATCTCTAAACAGCTGTTTAGAATGATATATGTGTTTGATAGTGACTTAATGTTCCCACTAACAACCTTGATTTAACTTTGCTATAAAAGGGACAACAAACAAGAAGGGCTTGTTTTTTTATTAGTGCAAGAACTGAAAGTACTGCGGCAGCCAGCACACAAGTGGAGAAAATAGGAATCACGCAGCAGCGGAGAGAGACACAAACTCTAAAAGGAGAAAGGTGTGTGTTAACTTCATTTTGTATGGAACTGAGGTCTGTTAAGTCAGATAGTCTCTCTTCCACTGACCAATTTCCTTTAAGTACACTTGTTTGCAGCTGGAAGCAAGATGCAGGCCATGAAGGACACAGAAACGTAATATCTGAGATGACAATGAGACTCCTCCCCACTATCAAGTGCAAAAGCATTTTATAAACTGATGCAGTTGGCAAAGCGTGGCGTTAAGCAGTGTCATGAACTCATCCTCTCAAGAACTGCAAGTATCCCATAGTCCCCTGGCAGAGGGACATGTGCTCACGAGAGAACAGCAATCTCACAGCATCATTGCCTCTTGGTGTAGGGTCTTGAGCAGAAACCAGTTTGTACCCATATCAGAAGACCGACTACTCTGTTTCCCCAAAAATAACACAGGGTCTTCCATTAATTTTTGCTCTAAAAGATGTTTACATTTTTACATGTATAGCTGCCTGGACGCTATTTAAATTGACTTTTTTTTAATTAACTGTAACTAGGGCTTATTTTTGGAGTAGGGCTTATATACATCCTGAAAAATCATGCTAGGGTTTATTTTCTGGGTAGGTCTTATTTTTGGGGAAACAGGGTATGTGCAGCTTCCTGCGAGTGACACTTCACAGGGGTGCACCATCATCTTGTTACCTTAACATCAGCAAAGCAGAGGACAGACACTAATGTTTAAGTCAGACCTCGCTATATAGAAAGTAGAGGAATCATGTCGTGTTGGTGGTGGACAGGTGTGTTAGTACTCAGCCTCTACACAGGCCTTACTGCTGCCAAAAGAACCACTGCTCACCATTACCGCAAATGCAAATTGATAAATTTCTTCCTTCCACTAGTGGGTAGGGAATCATTTCAGCTGAAATTAATTAGTATTGAGTTTCACAGCTTCAATGGTGCACAAAAAGATACGCAGAACAAAATGTAGGAATACCTCATTTCGGTAGTTCCTCTCATACCTTAGCCTGTGCACTCTTCTTCTATGTTCTTGAGCACATTACATGTTCCTATTATGGGTGGCAAAGGATTAATTTTAAAGCAGAAATTTAGTCATTGCACAGGATTCTTAAATATCTGCCCTCTGTAGACAGTACAGACTTATTTCCCAGATAAAAGAAAGGAAATCAAAACCAGTCATGGCACTGATTTTGTTGCCTCTTTCCTATAAAGTAAAAAAAACCAACCAACCAAACAAACAAAACCCACAACCAACAACAGACCAACGAAACACAAAACCAAAAAAAAATCCATGCTACAGAAGAGAGAAACTAAAAGTTGTGGGGTTTTTTTTTGTTCGGTTGGTTGGATTTTTTACATTGAGTTTGAGTGTTTCCTGTGTTGCACAGCCTTTTCTCCCCCTTTTTTGTGATGCAGCATTACATAACATTTCTTTTGAACCAGAGAGGTTTGAGGGAAGCGGTATCTTCCATGCTTTAGCAACAAAACCCCACATTGACTTAACTGGAAACCTTGCGTGTTCAAGAAGCGGGGAATCAGGGTCTGATTGGGTAGAGAAAAAAAGAATGAGTTGTTTCCTTTTTCAGAGTCAGTGTCAACCAGAAGAATAATTCTGGCAGTGATGCTGTGATGGTGATTGACAGGTGTAGTATCTTTTCTCTGAGGCAAATACACACCGATGACTTGCAGAATCAGAGTAACCAGTTACGGTGAATGGTGTATGACAAAGCCCTGACGAACAAAGAATGAACGATTAGAAAACATGGCAAATTCTACTGCTTGTGTGCAGCAGTGGCTTTTTATAGGCCTAATTGTAACTAAGGTGGCAATACAATCTCTGCCTGTACACCCTGAGCTCTGAGCTTGTCCTGATTTCTCACTTTAAGAAGGCTCGAATCTGGCCAGTGCTTTGATGGGAACCAGTGATAAAGCTAATCTCTGAAATAAAGCTGGTATCCAAGATACCCTAAAGGAGTTATAGGGTAATTGACAGGTTACATTTACGTTTACTAGATGACTTCTAAAACTGGCAAGAGGTTGGCAAATGGTAAGGATAAGCTCCTACTCTTTTACTATGCAGCACAGATTAGAGTTACTCGGTTCACCGTTTGTGTAACAAGTATTAGACTTTGTGTCACTGCTACTAAACATTAGGCATACTACTATTAAACATTAAACATCTATTTTTATGCTAAAAATCTGTTCATTTGTGCATTGTTTTGTTGTTGCTGTTTCTTTACTGATGGCTTTTTACCTAAGAGCAATGTGACAAATGACATGGCTACCTACATTTCTATTAGTGCTTTTTTTTTCTGTTTGGTGCACTACAGGACTTCAAGGGGTTAATTTGAACATTTGATGTGAGGTAGGGAATAAGATGATGAAAGATAATGAAAAATAAGATGCTAATGAAAGCAAAATGAAGGAAAACATGGGGACACTTCCACTTGTGGAATACCTCTTGCTCAGCATCAAAGAAACTAAAAATGTTGTGTTTTCCCTTTAAAAGGTAGCAGTTGACCTGTCTCTCTGCTCTACCCCTTCCATTCCAGAAGATCAACAGGGATCCTTAGCCTAAGCATGGGGTGTTGCATATGTAGACAGTTTCCACACTCCCTATCTGGTAATCCCGTTAGGCAGAAAGTCCCAGTAAACAATGCTGATCATTTAGATGGAAGAAGTTAAAAAAAGTGGATGCAAAAGAATTCTTGACCCCTGGTGATTAGTAAACAAACAAAATAAATAGTTGGATATTAGAGAGCACTTCATTAAAATTCAGCAGAAATGATCCTGAAGTGCGAAAACAATTTGGAAAATAAAAAGCAGTCTTTATGTCTACTGCTCATGCAATGGATGTCAGAAGAGCAAAGACAGGTTTAAGATCCTGGAGCTGTTGAGCCCATTTCGGTACTAAATTTGAGAACATGAAGCACATCATGAGTTCACATGATGGAAAGAAGAATTTTCTGTTACAGATAAATATGAAAATACAAATATAAAAATAAAATATGTATATGTAGTACATAAATATTAAAATCCATATAAAAGGTGAGAATGTCAGCTTGAGCTGCAATGACTTGTGCCATTCCAGTCCCATCCTGTCCATATTTAAGTAAAGTTCCTTCACCACTGGGAGGTCATTAAGGATTTGCAGATATGTAAACAAATAAAAGAAAGAGAAACTTCAAGATGTCTTGAGTCCTGGGGTTTCCCATATTAAAATTATGTTTACATACATGTAGTACTCATAAATGATAGCAGAGTCAGAGGGAAGTTCTTCCCACTGTGAAGTGAGGCAGCTGCTTCAAGAAAGTTGTGTACAACAAATGGCAAAAATCCACCATTTCTGAACTTTAGAGGACAACGAAGGACACCAGGTCAGCCCCTTTCACCAAGAAGGTCAGGTCAGGGATCCATCACCGTAGGCCGTAAACCCTGTGACATGGCATGACCACAACAACCCTAATGGCAGCACCGATGATGTAGCACTGAAGAATTGTGGGCCCACAGTACCATAGCAGGGGGAAACTTCGGTAAAACTCAAGGCTAGCACAGTAAATAGGATTTGCTTACACGTACCAGAAAACATGTTTTAAGAAAACCTAGAAGCAAATAGTCACTACCTTTGGGCTGGGAGGAAGGAAGAGTCTGTACCTCATAACCGTTCTCACAGCACCGAGGTGGAGCAGGGAATTGCATTGTTCTGTGCTAAGAAAAATAATTGGGCTAGGAGGAAGGTGCTGGGTGCTCCTGCAACATCCCTGAGTCAGTGTCCTTCCCAAAACATAGGGGGTCAAGCAGTGGGAAGCAGCACCTGAAGAGGAGCCCAGCAGAGAGGGGCAGCAAGAAAACTGGAGAAACAGTCTGATTATTCTGGAGTGGGGGATAGATCTTGTTGAATAAAACTTATTCAAAATCTGAAAACAAAAAGGCATTGCACTTGAGGTAAGAAGGAAACATAAAAAGCCTTTTGTTGTTTCATCCCTTTTGGCTGAATAAACAATGTCTGGCTTTGAAGAAGCTATTTCTGTGTCATTTTAATCAGCTGCTAGTCACAGGCTCTCAGTGGAAAAAGGCTTCCCAGTACCAAATGTAGTCAGGCCCTTTAGATTTATCCTAATTGGGGAAATAAAGGGTCTGCATTACAGGATTATTCCCTCAAGAAAAGTAAAAAAAAGCAAGCCTGCCACTTGGGGGTGCAGGCATGCTGGGCTGCCACAGCAGCTAAAATGCAGTTTGCCTTGTAATTATGACAGCTGGATTCTTGGTTGTAAAACAGAGATAAGCAGTAAAATTAATACCGTTGTGGAGAAATGATGCATTAATATCAGAAGCTTTGTTAAGGCTTCCTAAATTTCCACTATCTCTATGTTGATGGTAAAGCAACACTCAAGGAGAAATAGAAGTATTTTTTTTTCCAGAGGGTAGTTTTTCAGGGAGATCTCTGGCATGGAAACTGATGTGTAAAATCCAAGTTACCGTAGAAGTAGTGATGCAGTTGCAAAGTATGTCTGTGCAGCAAAACAAAGGCATGGCTGTAGCCCATGCAAATGCTGCCAGTTGAATTACGTGAGCACACATCATAGTGAAGACAGTGAAAGTTTTAGTGAATGCTACTAGCTACTGCATGTCCAGAGAGATATGGTGGACTAAAGCCCATGGTATATTATCTTCTCTGCTAGCATGGGCTTCATTAGCGTAGGGGAATTTTTTTTCTTTATCTGTCCTAACCTGCTGGATAATTTTGCTGAGTGCCGCCAGAGAGGCTTGAACGTCCACTATGAGTGTGCGCTTGGTGTGTGCACCTGTGCCCTGTATGCAAGCAGAAATTGCTCTGGGATTCTGAGTGTAAAATGCTCTTTATCAGGGCATGTTACTTCTGGTAATTCCATAGCTTAAGCAATGCAAAAAAAAACAACAAAAAACAAAACCAAACACAAACAAACAAACCCAATCTTTTAATTATTTCCTGACCACGTAATGTGATGAAAGTAAAATACTTCCAATGTCAGAGGAAAACGCTATTAATTGCAAGCTCAGATGTAAAACTAGAGCTTTAGGAAAGTGCTGTCACTCTGCCACTTACAGGCACTTAATAGTAGACAAAGGGCTTGTAAAATGAAATGCTGTAAACTATGGTGAGATGCTAGCCAAAGTAGCCACAGATTAGACTGCTTAATGGATCGTTTCCACTTTTAATTTCATGATATCTCTCCTTGCTGTCATGCAGCCAGCCCGGACATTCAGGTTGTATCTATAGAAATGCTTCTCAACAGCCTAATGCTATTAAGTGCATCCTTCTCACTCAGCAATTGCATTAACATTTAATATAATATTAATAAAGGCTCTTTTACTACCAGGCCATGTAGAGGGGATGCAAATTACCGATATAAAGTATCTGAAGAGCCTTTTGACTCCCACTGGGCAATTAGTACTTATTTCATTCTAGTAGCTGTATATTTGCAGGTGGGAAAAAAAAAAATAAAAAATCCGAGCAGTAGTCTGACACTGGACCTTCTCAACCTCCACCTTAGACTACTTCAGAAATTTCACCAATTTTGTTCTTGCTGTGATTGCCTTTCAGTAATGGGCAAAGATGACATCTTACCTGGGGATGGAGGTGGAAGAATGGACATTTGTATTTCATGTAAATTCCCCATCTAGATGTTCAAAAAGGATTTTAAATCGGCTGTTGAAGCAGTATTCGGCAAAGTGCAAGGCTTAGGCAACACCTACAAGATAAAAGTTTGCAGAGGGCAAAACTACCTCTGTGAATCGTGCCAGTCTGCGAATTCTATTCCCGAATAGAAGAGGGCAGCTACCCACAGGGCCAACGACTAAAGCGAGGCACACTAAGGGAGAGGCTGGCCAGGGGTGCATTTCTGAGCCCGCTCCTAAAACCCGCGGTTCCCGCAAACTGGACGAGGGGGCAGAAGGGCAGGGAGTGGATGTTGGGGGAAAGGCTGGCAAAAGCCAGCGCCTGCCTCCCTGCCCTCCTCCCTCCCTCCCACCCTCCGCGTTCTACATCATTTCACACCATCACCACCACCGCGCCGACCCCCGCATCCCACGCCGCGGCGCGGCCCGGGGGGCGGAGCAGGTGCCGGGGTGTGTCGGGCAGCACCGCCCGCGCCTCCCCCCAGAAGGAGCCGCTCGGAGCGCAGGAGGAGGAGGAAGAGGAGGCGGCAGCGGGACGCACGGAGGCGGCCGGCCGGGCCATGCTGGAAGCGCGGCGGCACCTGGCGGGCGCGCAGAGCCGGCGGGCGGCGGGGCAGCCTTCTCGCCGCTGCTAGGGCGGCGGCAGCGGGAGCCGCGTCGGGGGCTGCGTTCGGCCGCGGGGGCCGCGCCGCTTCGGGAGGGACCTTTCGCATCGCATCTCATCGCCGGGCGGAGGCGCCGCCGCCGCCCGCCGCCTCCTTCCTTCGGCAGAGGCGGCGCGGCCGCGGGAGGAAGAGGAGGATGAGCCGCGCGGTGCTGGCCTGGCTGGCGCTCTGCGGGAGCCTGGTGGCGCCGCGCCTCGCCCGAGGTGAGGGGACGGGGACCGGCCGGGATCGGGGGGGTCGCGTTCGCGGCGGAGCTCTCACAAAGTCGGAGCCGAAGTGCGCGGGGGACCGGGGAGGCGCGACCGACGGGCGGCTCCCAGCTGGGTGCCTCTGTCTGGGTTTGCTTTTTTGTTTCAATTAGAAAAAAACGACAACTTATCTTTACATTTTAAATAGAAGCCGACGAAAGATCCATCCTCAGACACATTCTGTTTTGAAACTACGCCTAATTAGAGGGGAAAGAAATGCCGTGAGAGCTTAAACGTAAGCCAGATGAGCGGCTGAGAAGATTTAATAATATCCGCAGAGCTGTCCACATCTCTTTCTCCCCCCCCCCGCCCCCAATCAGCGGTCTTCATTTTAATTTGAAGGCTGTTAGCTCAGAGCCACAGATACAGCTCCAGCAAACAGCGGAACAGTTTGCAAACACGTTCGGGGGCTATAGCATCTCGGCAGCGGTGAACGGCTCTTGTCTGACGACCCTTTTCCTGCCTCCCTCTAACTAGGGCATCTCCATCTAAAACACCAACGGCACCTTCCCTGTGTATCATGCCACCCGCCCTCTTCAAAAAAAAAAAAAAAAAAAAAAAAAAAAAAAAAAAAAAAAAACGGAGAAAAAGAAAAAGAAAAAACGTACAACCCTACTCCAGAAAAATAACTTTAGAGCTCTTGGAGTTCTATTTATTATTGCTTAGAATAATAATTTAGCGCAGGCAAGATGGGTTTTTCTTCCTCGCATTAAAAAAGTTGCCGGTGCTCGTCTTGCAGCGAGCTGAACGTCGTGATGTGGTGGGAGCGGGGGGAAGACCGGTTCCACAGCAACAGCTTTTGTGAAGGCGAAGGGTCCGGGGGTGGCCGGGCTGCCCGGGGTGGGGAAGGTGGGAGTTCACCTGCCGTCCGTCCCGGGCGCTCCCGGTGCCGCCCCGGTGCTCCCTCCCTGCCGAGGCAGCCGCAGTGCCGTCGGGGAAGGGACTCAGCCCCCGGGACAGCTGTGGGTCCGCACCGCCAGCACCCCCTCGCCCCACAGCACGAAATTCCTGTCCCTAGTGGGGGCGTTCAGCCCCCGGCAGAGCCTTTTCGCCCTCTGCGAACTCCAAACGTGCCCCTGTGCCGGGGTTGTTCCTGTCCCTCTGTGTGATAGCCGCCCTGGGGGGCATCTCTCGGGGTTGGAGACCTTCTAATCGTCCTAGTTGTATCTTCCCGAAGCTTAGTAGAACAACTGTTATCCTAATGAGTAGCACAATGTTTCCATTGACTTTTAGACCTGTTCTCGTCATTATTCATGTTTTTTTGTTTTCAAATGAAACCATTGTATCAGTAAAATTGAATATTTTATTAGATCTTAAATTATTCAGCACTGTGGATTCTCAAAATCCAGTAACATTCACACAGTTGCAGCAAGCATGTGATAGCTTATGCAATATGTCCTTGTACCTGCGGTTTATGCCCAAAGTCTTTTGCCACAAAGTCTGTACTTGCCTTAAATACTTTGCATTGGGCTTCTGTAGGACTTCTGATAGCTCACATCTGAAACATTTTTTTCACTCAAGTCTATGGTCTTGCCATGTTTTTAGGGAACTTCAGAACAGAGAGAACTTCACAGATTTTTCTTGTAAAAGTGAAATAGAAAGGAAAAAATCCATTTACTCTGTGATTGTTTAAGCTGTAATTGCTCAGTTAAAGGTTTGTCCTTGGCTTTCAACATGAAAGAGAATAAATTTATACAGGCTTTTTTTTTTTTTTTNTTTTTTTTTTTTTTTTTTTTTTTTTTTTTTCCTGAAATGGGGATAAAATGCTGTTTGACATGTCTGATATACTGGGTTAATTTTGCTCTCAAAGTTATGATGACTCTAGGAAACTGGAACTCTTCAGAGACCAGGTTTTGAACAGTACAAAACTTTTTTTGTGCATTGTTTGAACATTACTTGCTGATTAGTCCATTTGCATAATGGTGTATAATGAAAACCTATGTCAGTGTCATCTATGCAGTGTCCAGTTCTTCCCTGTCTTTTGAGGTAAATTCCAGCTGCAGATCAATGTTAAGTCATATGGTTCATTACCAACCTGTATTTCAAGTCTACTACTAAAGAAAAATGCCAACTGCTTTTTTTACTGGACCTCTGAAAAGTAACGATGGAGATCAAAATCCCATTTATTCACCATATCTTAAAAACCTCTCTTGCTTTTTGCATTTGGAAAACACCCATGGTATATCAGCAAGTTGTTTTGGTTTTGTTTTGGTTTTGTTGTTGTTGTTTGGTTTGGGGGTTTTTTCTTTGTTTGTTTATTTTGCTTTTTTTTCTGAAAGAAAAAGGGTGAGAGAAGGGGGAGAAAGACTGAAAGAGAGAGATTATGATGATGATGATGAAAAAGTCATCCCAATGGAAGAACTGAATTTTCTTCTTTGTGTCCAGTCTGATAAATTTGCAATCTCATGCACTGTAACAGGAGTGTGATCTCCAGAGATGTGATTATATGCATGTATATGATGAAATTAGGCTTCAAGGGTGCAGTGACTTCTACTCCTTAGTTTGCAAGAAAGATGCAGATGCATTTTTAATAAGGAATGTCCTTTTATGCATATTTCAAAACAGTTCTAAGGTTTTACATTTGCTGTTGTTGCTGTTCCTTGATCAAATTTGAAAGCGAGCCAATTTGATGTTCTGCCTTTTAGTGGGCAGAGAGTAACTACAAGAGTGAGTACAGAGACTACAAGACATGTAATATAGGTTTCTGAGTCCCACTGTGTACTTTCTTAAGAACAAATAAGTCAATACTTTTCATAATAGTCAGTGAAGACTGGGATCAAATTAAAGGAAAATATAATTTAAAACTGGTGGCTGTTTTAGTCCCCTGTTTACCTCATGGAATGGGGTAAGCTGATCAGCTGCATTAATGGTACTGTAAGTTCCTAGCAAATCAGTATATTCCATGTCTACATTATAGATATCTTTGCAACAGGATCTTCTGAAGATTTATCATTTGCATTGTCTTTATTGTGAACTCATACTTAAACTGTATCACGCTTTTGCGCTTACCTTGTTGCTGAGTTTTTATGTATGGTTTGCCTAAAAATGGTATTTACATTACCAAAACCAGGCAAATCTAGTTTGTTATTTTATGGCTGTGTCCTGTGAGCCTGAGATAGGTATTTTTGAATTTTCAAGGAACTGTTTCAAATATGTTGATTTTTCTTCATTACAGTGGGAACCTTCACTCTTGCTGAGGCTTAGAAGTTTCTATAAAGCCTCTTTCTGCAGCTGGAATGAGCTGCAAGGGGTAAAAGTGCTGAGAAGCAAGAGACGTAAACTGTAGCTTTGTTCTCATGTAGCTATACCAAAAGACTGAGAAGATCACAGACACTTCTAAAGACCAGGGTTCTTCTGTTTTACCAATGCCTTTGCATCTTTGGGTGGCATCTGCTTTTGTACAAACTGCTGACAGTGTGACCCTGCATAATGATTTCCACTGTTCTTTTAACAAATTACATTTGTATTCAAATTGATTTTCCATGACTGTTCTTATAGCCTCCAGAAAGCATGTAGCAGATATACTATTGCATCCTGTACGTGTTTGGTCAGCCTAGGACAGAATTTAATGTCAAGCCATGCATTGTTATAACTTGAATTAATAGTTCTGGTGGTATTCATTGGGTTTTTTAAAGTGCCCAACTTTCTGTGCCCTTTATGTCATTGTCCTTTACCCTTTATGTCTTTTTTCAAAGGATATACTTCATACAAGGTTGTGTATCAATGATAGAATAGTGAAAAGGGGCACTGTCTTATCTTCCCTCCTCCACATTTTTCCAATTACCATCCAGTCGAAAATCAAAGAAATGATCCACTTTGGAACTAATTTCAAAAGACAATCTCGTTCTGTTAAGATGTTGATATTTATGCCTTGAATTAGTTGTTTATACAGCACATGTCCATACAGCAGCAGTAACAAACTCACAGCCTGATTCTCTTCGACTTAAGATATCTTTAGAGGCAGCAAAGAGTCAGAAATAAATCTATGGTATTCTCAAATTTATTGTGAGTGACATAGATGTTAGCATGTTACTGTTTTCCTTTTATTATTTTTTTTGGGTTTTTACATGATTCAAACTTACGTAAACCACAGAGCCAGGAGTATTTCTGAAAACTTAAGAGGATGATCAGCATCATAATTATCACTTGTAATAAGTGATATTGGGCTTTGTAGCATACTTGAAGCCTAGCTACCTTGAGTTTGAAAGAATACGGGCTGAACATCAAAAGAGTATTAATTTATTTCGACTTTCAAAAGAGGTTCATGGTGAAAATACGAGTTTATTTTTTCTTGGTCAGATGGTACACTAGAAAATAAAAGATGAGTTAAAAGACTCAAACACAAATAAGGGTTGTAAGAACCTTAACATTTGCATACTTAAAAACCCTGGAAAATGTTGTCTCTCATATTGGAGGACCTACATACAATTTCCATTTAAAGGGAGTGAAGAGAGGAAGTAGGGGGAGAGCCAACATCAGCCTAAATTCAATGTGTTACATCAGCTTGAGGAATAAGTGATTATGGGTCTAGACTTCCTTCTTTATATGAAACTTAGATTGTGCAAGATCTTATCTTAGAGGGAAAGGTGCTCACTGTGTGCGGTGACAGTAGAGTATGGATAATTTTCTAACAACATGGTGTGTAGGGGCTAAAGCAGCTTTTGTGACATCTATATTGCAGAAGCAGAGCGTGGACCTGTTCGAAAACAATAACTGCAACTGTGGACCTGTATGCTGGATATTACCAAGCGCAGGAGCTGAGCTAGCAACTGAAGTGTCTCAGAGATTTGGAGGCGCAGAATTTTATGCATGTCTTCATGGTTTGGGATTTTATCAAATCTCAGTCTTGCTGTTGTGGGACTGTACTTACAGGGTTTTTCTGTTCATTTGTGTGGTATTTTTTCTCTTTAGTCGGCAAGCTGTGTTACCTTTCATCACGGTGGGGGTGTTCTTCTATTTTAAGTTTTAAAAGCTGAGAAACGAAACAGACCATGATTATCTAACCAAGTGTCTAGCTAATCTAGCTAATAATTACAGTATGGGGTGTGTGAGTGAATGCATGATCATATGAAACACACATGAAAACAACTTAATTTTACATATTATATAGTTGTTATACACATACATACTATATTGTGGGTATATCCACACTTGACATAGCGTACAGAAGAATTACAGTCACTTATGTGCCACACATCTGGTCTGCTACTTTCTAAAAGTTTGGGTTATGTTAGATAAGACTTGGTTGTTCTGTGAACTCAGGATCCAGATCTCTATATTTCAAGTCAAAATTTGTTATATTCAACAAAAGCAGTGAATGTATAAGGCTGTTTTCTGAGACTCCCAATAGTATTCCTCACTCTACCCCCCTAAAACTTTTAATAAGGGGCAGCTTGTAGCAAAGGCTTTTTATGAGAGTTTGCCGAAGTTGCTTGAAAATACAGAAGAAAGTATTCACTTGTCTATGCGATTCAAATGGAGAATCATGGAGTATCTTAATTATACCACTCGTGACAGCAGAACATCAATTTTTCGGTTTTAGGAGTTAAGATTTTAACCATAATATTTAAAGCAGTAAACTAAAGCATGCAGATGACAGCAGGGAGGAGCAGCAGATGGATAAGCAGGCTCAAGAAGATTTGCTCTCCTGTGGAGCCTGGGCAGGAGCTTTGCGCATCCTAATGGAAAACTAAAGGTCAAAGCAAAAAAATGAGCAACTGCTTCAGTTTTGTGGGTCATGTGTGACCCTGGAGGCCATCTGTGGAAGAGGGAGGGGAGCTGGGCACTATTGTCCTTCATGGGAGGAGGTGGGAGTTTTGGTGTGGGTGATCCCAGAGATCTGGAGGTGTAACCTGTCCAGCATGCAGTGTCTTCATCAGTGGTGACTCTTGGTTAAAGCTGTTGAGAAATTTGCCAGCTTAATATGCTTGATCAGAACGCTGCAATTCTGTACATTTCAACCAGTAATCAGTCTTCCTTGTCATGCTTCTGTGTTCAGCTTGCTCACCTGGGGCATAGACAGCTTGGGTTCAAGTTGACTGTTGAGTGGTTCAGACTATGGATTTAAATCTGAGAGTTTAATTTTTTTTATTTTAATACAGAGCAGAACTTTTTCAGTGTTCTGCAAATAACCTTTTTCTTCCTGTCCCAGTCCCCTTGCAACTTATTTTTTCCTTAATTGTTTTCGGTTTTAAACAACACAAGGCATTTGTACATAGCCAGATTGTGGCCCTACTATAGGACAGATCTACAGTTTAGACAGAAAGGGCTGGCTTTTTTGTGTCTTTGTCTTGGAGTGTTCTCATAATAGTGTCTTTTTGTTGGAGACAGAAAAAAAAAAAAAAAAGAAGTGAAAGAGATGATTGGTTTGCCAATTCTTAGCTGCAGTAATTTTATTTGCCATGCTTCTATGCAGGGAGGCTGACAAAATTTCTACAAAAACTGCTTTTTTCCTATCATTGTCAAGATGCTGTGTCAACCTGTATAATTATGGAGAGCTATGACAGCAATGGTAAATAACAGTAATTTCTGCCGTGTGATTACTCATATCTTAGGTTTCTACAACACTGAAGCTACAACAGACAATATGGGAAATACTTCTTTATAAACTTATATTCTCTATACGTGAGTGTGAAAAGCAGAAAATAAAATACTTTTGGTTTATTTTGTTTTTAACATTTAGATGTTTCAGTCTGTCCCTCATGTACAACAACCTCTGTCACTGCTGGATATCGTTGCACACAAACAGCCCCTTTAATCCAGGCTTCCTCTATGATTGCTTTCTATTGCAATCCCATAGGCCATACTGCTTTAATCTGTTTGCCAGTTTTTTGTTTTGCTAGTTAAGTATTATGTTTGCAGACAACGGCCTGTAGTCTGAGACAGACTTTTTTGTTTTACTCACACCCTTTATAGATTGGACTTTTGAAATAGAGATGGAGGAAATATTATTTGCTATGTAACTTGTCAGATTCCTTACTTGTGTGAGGAATTGCACATGATTGCCTTACAAGGGCTTTTCTAGGTTAAAGACAAAGAGCTAGTAGCTGAGTGCTTTCAGATACTATTCCAGAACTATTTTAAAACCACTGAATATCCATTTATTTGAACAATTTTAAGGAAAGATTAGATAAATACTATGAAAAGTGTACAGTGTGGATGAGGAAATTGTGTGCTGTTGTCATTGGAAGTAGCTAAAATGACCTAGTAGTTCTCTTCTGTGGTACATCCTATATATATTTCTTTAATGACATTTTTGTTTAATTTCTTTGATGTCTTTTTAATGGCTTACCTTCTGACCTCATACAAAATGATGCATCATTTATAGGTTGTCCTTCAGGATAAAGGTCAACCTCTTTAATAATACCTTTCATTTTCCTGGGTGTGATCAAGCCCATCCTGTTGTAATGTCTTTATTCACAAGGCCTCTCTTTAAGCTGGTATCCTTGTTCAGGTGCATGTTTCATTTTAGAAAATTCTTTAAGAAATGCTGCATTTTCTAGTGTTGCTCATTTAGACTCTGGTTACCCACTTGCACATTTACACTCTAGTTTCTTCTTATGGTGGTTTTAATTAACCCCAAACTCTTCTTCAAATGTGAGTCTTGTAGTTCAGCCCATTATTAAAGTCATAGTGGCCAACTAGAGATCAACAAAAAATGTTAATTGAAGCAATGCCAGATACACTGGGGGATGTAGTCTCAGAGGTGTATCTCTTCTTTTGTGAAATCTGTTGGAAAAAAATAAAAACAAAACCAAAAAACCTTCTGAGTAAGAACCCTGAAATCAGCTGGAGTAAAGTTTGGTTGACTATATGTACTGGCTTAATATTAAGATTACATCTTTATTGCTTCACATAGCAAGAGCAGGGGTTGGACTAGATGAGCTTTGACGGTCAATTCCAATCCAAACCATTCCATGCATTGCATTACTGTCTGCATTACCTTGGTGTGGCTGTAGGCAGAGATGCAAATTCTGTATTTCTCCTGCCATCTCCCAGTCCTGAGTATTTGCATCTGGGGCCAATCAAGTGTTGATTAACTAAACTATCCTTGTAGGTTATTTTGATGAGGACAGATTATAGTGTTTTTCTTCCCTAATTATTTTGTGCCAAATATTTATCTTATAGATAAAGATCAAACCTGGGCCATGCAAAGCAGGCGAGGCTCAGGAGCTCCCTATGTGCTCTCAGTAGTGCTGGAGGAGCTCTCTGCCTTATGAATTCTGTTCTGGCTTATTTCTGGACAAGTGAACTGCTTTAAAACTACTGGTCAGTAGATGTGGTTCTGGCTTCTCCATTCAGACCAACTGAAGGCTGAGCAGGAAGAAAGAAGCCTCCAAAATCAATTAGTAAAGTCACTGCAAGCTTCAGTTACTTCAGGAGGAAAAAGCGAAAACTCTTCAAAATGTTAATATAAATTTTTTTGGTTATTTGTTTCACAATGGCTTCATGTGTACGTGCGCATGCTGAATCTGGCAGCTGGATTCAGCTGGACAAAGCTGCATCTTTCATGAAGTAAACAGCCTGACCAAGCAATATTGTGACCTTCCCAAGTGGCAGTGTCCCTTTAACTCAGCTTCACACACCGGCCTTATTGTAGCTGAGTCTCTTCCTCAGATCTAACACTAATGATTGATTAATTTTGACCAGTAAGTCTGCTGCTTGATTGTTGTTTTTTTTCTGGTAGTCAAGTTCTCACAGAATCACAGTTCTTTGGGGTTTTTTTTTGTTTGTTTGTTTGGGTTTTTTTTGTTGTTGTTGTGGTGTTTGGTTTTTTTTTTTTTTTTTTTTTTTTTTTGTTGAATGCATTTTTTTTTTTTTTTTTTTTTTTTTTGTTTGTTTTTTTGTTTTTTTTTTTTTTTTTTTGTGGTGTTTTGTTTTTTTTTTTTTTTTTTTAATTTCCTGTAGAACGCAATACATAATTAAAAATAGGTGCACTGGTTTCTTTTCCAGCAATGAATCGTCCTGTGAAATAGTACTTGTAGAAAAATCTGAATAGAGTTTTAAGTCCCAACTACACATTCCCTTTTAAGGCAGAGCAGGGAAGAAGGAATATCCCAAAACTGTACCCAGCTCCACTGGAATAAATGCCAGTCCAACTTAACATAATCAGTATTCAGAACTGAACATTTTCTCTAGAGCAGCACTGTTTTCAGAGCTGAAGAACTGTAACAAGAAATACAAGAGGTTTTCTTCTTTTATGTTTCTGGAGATTCAGGAAGCTACACTTTCACCCTATAAATGTTCTACTCTGACAGATAATCATAATGTCTTGTGATAGAATCTGTCATAGCAATCTTTTGTCTCTGGTGTCACATCAAGCTTGTTTTGATTTGTTTTGTTTTGTTTTTTTCCTTTTCTTTTTGAAGTGTGTGTACCTTCCAGATAATACAAAGAGCATCCCCGAGGTCTGAGAACAAAGGTCAATACATCACATAGAAAGGCTTCTACCTTTAAGAGGAATAATAAGGTGTGATGAGTTATGTCTGCTAAAAACTGTGATCTTAGGTCTCCTGTACTGCAAGCTCCTACATTGTAAGCATTGCAGCTGCTTGCATATACATTTCACTCTGTGTGTGTGAGAAGTGCTAGCATACTGCTAATATTTACCCAAAGAGTTGCAGGGATCTGGCAAACAAGTAATCATGTGGAATTGCTGTTTTAGGAGGACTCTCAGTTAATGTTATTCAGTGTTCTCACTTTATTACCATCTACGTAAGAGATTTTCATTTATTTTCTGTTTTCAAAATGAGGTGTTAGAAGCTTTTAAAATTCGAATTGCAAATGCCCAGTCTGTTTACAGCATGGTATATGTATCCTGTAACATTTGGAGTAATTTTTAAAAGCCTTTAATATAGGATCTCTGAACAGATTTTCTGTAGAAAAAGCAGCTTCAGAAAGGGTATAGTTTTGTTCTGCCCCATTTTCTTGTTAAGATACAGCAGTAAAATTACTGAAGATTTCAGACATATTACATCTGTTCTTTGAAAGAGAACATCATAAAAGACATAAAATTACTGTTCTAGTAGATTACAAGCTGTAGTGTATATCTGCTGAAATTGGCTTTATGGAAGGTTCTTCTAAGTTGATGTAGTTTAAAAATAAAATACTAACTTCTTTTGGATCATAACTCTATCTGAGTAGTGGGGTAACCCTGTCAGCTCTGTTCTTAAGCCACGCAGGCTTTGCCCAGAGTTCAGGCTTAGGGAAGCAACCTGAAGGCCACAGATGGACATCACTTTACCAGTGACCGATCAAGGAGTAGGATCAGTCCTATGTCATGTACTTCCTATTGCTGTCTGGATAGAAAGGAAGAATATTTAGTCTTGATGTTCTTTAAGGCACCATAGATCCCCTATTTTTCTCATGGAACTGAGGACTCAGAAGAAGTTGTATCTGTATGGAGTTTGTGGTATATTGCCAGTGTTCCCGGAGCAGCATAGATGTGTCACCACGTCATCCTACCAGAGCTCATGGGTAGTCTGGGTATAAATGGCAGTGCCATGAATTGTAAGAGAGATGGATTAGCTGGGGATGATGAGGCAGTACTGTACTATTGTGCAATTTTTGTGGTGGCTTTTGGCATTTTCTAACATAAGTACTAGCACAGGATGGATCTTTATACAGTATTTATATCCTGCAGTATTCACCCCAAAATGAAGTGGTGATGAAATTTGTAGATACAACAGGCTTCTACACTCAGTACAGCTATCTCAGCCTTTCCAAAAATTTTCTGGGAGTGTTTCCCTGCGTTAGAAATGACTATATGTACTCTTGGTACCTATATAGTGACCTAGTTTGCTTATCACCAACTACCTCGAATTTTTAGACCATGTGCACTATATTTTGGTGGGGGTTTTATTTGCTTTTTTTTTTTTATTTTTTTTTTTCTTGTTTTTTTTGTTTATTTTTATTATTTTTTGTTGGGGGTTTTTTTTTTTTTTTTTTTTTTTTTCTTTTTTTAATTAGAGATGGAGGAAGAGTGTTCTTCCGTTTACTTGCATTTTTTATTTCTTCAAGATTGAAGTTTGTATGAGAACCTACTTTCTTCCTTTGTGCAAAGGTTTTACATGGAGTTTCTCTTTTCCTGGAACACTTTTGATAAATTGAAAGCTTTCTAATAGTTCTGAAAATCAGCAGTGTTATTTGAAAGTGCTTTTCATGTTTAGGAATTATATTGTAAGTTAACCCATTGCTTCTTTTCTCTGGACTATTATTTTATCCCCCCCTTTTTTTTTTTTAAATTTTTCTTCCATTTGGGATGTTGAACTGACTTGAATTCCTGGATGTTTTATGTTTTGCTTAATGATTCAAAGACCAAGGGCCATGGTAGATGTTAATCTGAATTTTCTGTTGAAAGTAAGTTGCTTTTCATGTTTAACTCTTTCAGGAATACGGATTTTTCTGGCTTTGCTTGGTTTCAATAACGCAAAGAGATCTCTTGTGAGTACAGCAGAATAACATTACACCAGAGCTTCCTCTGGATTAGTGTCTGCAGCTTTGCCAAAACTATTATCTGTATTGCAAGCTGTCACTTCATGTCCAAAATGACTAATTAAATCTTCAAATCAGATGTGCATTTTTTATTATTATAAACATACTTTAAGATTTTATGGTTTTACAGAACTTTTGGGAGAGAGCTGCAGTACATCTCATTAGAGAATGGGCTAAAACGTATCTGAAATTTTGGGTTGTTACATTGCATTTTCAGGTTTGGACTGCTGTCTCTCAGGAAAAAAAAAAAACAACCTGCCGGTTCTGCATTAGGTGTGTTTGTGCCTTGATGACTGCAAGTCCCATTGTGATCTGAACTGAGGCCTTTAATCTGGGTTACTTGCCAGAAATTTTATACAACTCCTACAAACTTTTTTTTTACTAGTGGTGAAATCATCTTTTTGCAATAAGCCAATTGAATAATACTATGTGAACACCGCTGTTTTTCAAATGTAGATGGTATAGGTGGCCATTTACTCTTGGGAGAACGTGGTTCCTTTATGTTTCCGTTCCAAACAAGACTGCCTCTGGCATGGGCTTGAGCAACTATCAAGGCAGATCAGAAACGTTGACCCAGATGAAAGGTACTGAGGGAGCATGCTGCTGTACCATCCTCAGGCTGCAGAGAAGCCCAGGGTGGTGACAGTGAGGGCTCTTGCCTGTAGAGGTGTGCTGCGTGCCATCAGACATGACAAACATGAGATTCACAGTGTCTTGCGAAGACCCTAAAAAGTCAGCAACTCAAGTCCTGCATTGCAAGAGAGGAGGGAAATCTAGAGGACTACTTCCCAATGAGTTGTGGATAGAGACTTCCATGACAGTGAAGCTGGAAGCTTGTCACTTTTGGCATCATATCGCAGCCTCTTCTCCAGTTCTGCAGTTATAGTTACCAACCAAGTGATGAAGCAAATTAAAAAAAGGAGGGTGATAGCTGGTGAAAACTCACCTGCGGGAAATAGAGGCAACTGTCTGCTGACCTGGCATCTTCTCTTGGATGCTTAAATTTGGGATGCTGCAGAGAAACTGTGGCCAATGATACTGCTAGGAAAGCCTGACAGAGAAAATGTGTGGTTGTTGCTGAGTGGGTTGGGTGATTTGGTGTGACAACAGGCAAGAAGGCAGAGGAACCTAATACTGCCATTGCCACAGTCCTCCCCAGGCAGTCCTGCCAGACCTCTGTGCTTGGTGAGATGGGTCAAGGAGAAAAAAAAAACAGCAGTGGGTGAGCAACAAGGTGGGATGGATAGAGACAGCCTCACCCATAGGGCAATGGGACAAGACAGATTGCACCTGAGGGTGCTGAGGGCTGGCCAGTGTCCTTGGAGGGTGAGACATCTATATCCTCTGGGTGGTCATGGAGATCTGGGGACGTCCTCAGTGACTAAGGAAAAGTAAATGTTACATCCATCTTCCAAAAAGACAAAAAGGTTAACTGAAGGGAAGACTCCAGGCTGGGGAGCCTTGCTTGGTCCTTGGGAAAATCATGGGCATGTGAAGGNTTTGGACTGCTGTCTCTCAGGAAAAAAAAAAAACAACCTGCCGGTTCTGCATTAGGTGTGTTTGTGCCTTGATGACTGCAAGTCCCATTGTGATCTGAACTGAGGCCTTTAATCTGGGTTACTTGCCAGAAATTTTATACAACTCCTACAAACTTTTTTTTTACTAGTGGTGAAATCATCTTTTTGCAATAAGCCAATTGAATAATACTATGTGAACACCGCTGTTTTTCAAATGTAGATGGTATAGGTGGCCATTTACTCTTGGGAGAACGTGGTTCCTTTATGTTTCCGTTCCAAACAAGACTGCCTCTGGCATGGGCTTGAGCAACTATCAAGGCAGATCAGAAACGTTGACCCAGATGAAAGGTACTGAGGGAGCATGCTGCTGTACCATCCTCAGGCTGCAGAGAAGCCCAGGGTGGTGACAGTGAGGGCTCTTGCCTGTAGAGGTGTGCTGCGTGCCATCAGACATGACAAACATGAGATTCACAGTGTCTTGCGAAGACCCTAAAAAGTCAGCAACTCAAGTCCTGCATTGCAAGAGAGGAGGGAAATCTAGAGGACTACTTCCCAATGAGTTGTGGATAGAGACTTCCATGACAGTGAAGCTGGAAGCTTGTCACTTTTGGCATCATATCGCAGCCTCTTCTCCAGTTCTGCAGTTATAGTTACCAACCAAGTGATGAAGCAAATTAAAAAAAGGAGGGTGATAGCTGGTGAAAACTCACCTGCGGGAAATAGAGGCAACTGTCTGCTGACCTGGCATCTTCTCTTGGATGCTTAAATTTGGGATGCTGCAGAGAAACTGTGGCCAATGATACTGCTAGGAAAGCCTGACAGAGAAAATGTGTGGTTGTTGCTGAGTGGGTTGGGTGATTTGGTGTGACAACAGGCAAGAAGGCAGAGGAACCTAATACTGCCATTGCCACAGTCCTCCCCAGGCAGTCCTGCCAGACCTCTGTGCTTGGTGAGATGGGTAAAAAAAAAAAAAAAAACAGCAGTGGGTGAGCAACAAGGTGGGATGGATAGAGACAGCCTCACCCATAGGGCAATGGGACAAGACAGATTGCACCTGAGGGTGCTGAGGGCTGGCCAGTGTCCTTGGAGGGTGAGACATCTATATCCTCTGGGTGGTCATGGAGATCTGGGGACGTCCTCAGTGACTAAGGAAAAGTAAATGTTACATCCATCTTCCAAAAAGACAAAAAGGTTAACTGAAGGGAAGACTCCAGGCTGGGGAGCCTTGCTTGGTCCTTGGGAAAATCATGGGCATGTGAAGGAAAAGGTGACTGGGAGCTGTCACCATAGGTTTACCAAGGGTAAATCACACCTGATGGCCTTCTGGGAAGAAATGACTCGTGTGTGGATGGGGTGAGAGTGGTGGGTGTCATGTACTTGGGTTGTAGCAAGGCTCTTGACACTGTTACTGTTCTCACATCCAAGTTGGGAGATGGTGGTTTGGATACATGGACAGAGAGACAGATAATAAACTGGTTGGAGGATGGGACTCAGAGAACTGTGGTTAATGGGGCATATAGGCTCAGAACTTAACAAGTGGGGCGTCACTGTGGTTCATCTGGGACCTCCAGTTCTGAACAGACCTGGATAAATGGGGTTAGGGCAACGTCAGGGAGACCACTGTGTTGGTGGGGACTGCTGCCCCTGTTCTGCAAACTGGGGGACCTGTGGAACCGGGTCTGTGTCTGCAGGCTGGGGGCAGCTTCACAGGGACAAGAGCAGACCCCACTGCCTGTGGGAATGGGGCTGAGGAGACAGAGACAGACCCCTCACAGCAATGCACGGCATGAAAGTGAGAGTCGTCTTCTCGGTCAATACGACCCTTACTGCGAGGAGTGGGGGAAGGGAGTGTGAAGAACTGTGTGCCTTGTAAACCCCATTTTGAATAGCTATGTGAGATTAAGAGTGCTGTTCAATTAACCATCTGCAGAAGACCATTTTTGTTGTTGTTGTTGTTCTGTTTTGTTTTTCTTTTCAATGTAAAGAGTAGGATTGTATTTTATGTAGATGCCAGCAAAAATAAAATCTAAGACCTACAGAGTACATCTGGTGTTTTTTTATTTTGTTTGCTCGTTTACTTTGTAATTGTTGCTTATCATTAATAAAGGAGACTAAGCAACATTAAACAAGCTGCAATTTCCAATGTTAAGTTTTTGTTTTGGTTTGGGTTGGGTTTTTTTGCTATTTTACTTTATAGTCTTGCAGTTGGCAGTAAGAACCCAAAACCAAAGATTTGCTTCTGTTATTAAGATTCTTTTATATTTGTTTATGAAATAGAAAGGGAAAAAATGGGTAGCAATATGTAGAGATTCTTCCTGAACGTTTTCCTTCTTGAGACGGTAATAATAGAAATGCGTGATTTCCAGATTGTGACAGAAAACCACAGCTTTCAAGCATATTAGAATGAAGTTATGAGTTGGTGTTTTAAAATGCAATCTGGTTTTGACACAAGAAATCTCAGATGAAAACCTCCTGCTAAGATGATGAGATTTATAGGTGTAGGATTCAGTGATCATGCAAGGAGTTTAACAACTCTGCTCATATGAGTATTAAGGGAAGAAATTAAAATTAACTCAATTGATGATTCATTTTGGTTACACTCTGGGGGAAGAACAGACATTTTCAAATAATTAATTATCTCATTTAAAACCTCCTTATTTCTTGGCTGAGGTAAGAAATTAGATATTTTGTATAATAAAGCATCTGGTCTTTAAAAGTAATGGGAAGTGCTGTTATATTTTTCATGAAAACTATAGGCGCTTCAGTTCACTGGGATCTGCCTCAAGAAATTAGTTGCAAGCAAATTAGCCAGTAAAATGAATGTACTAGTTTATTAATAAAAGTGGTGAGTAAGCATAGCTGATCAGTATATGGCAATCTATGTAAGAAGAGGAATGAAAGCATGCAGAAATTAAGTGGTCTTGATTACTAACCATTGGTCATGAGCTATATTTCTCTTGGTTTGGTATGAAATGTATCTTTTGCTTGAAAAACGAAGACATGTCAGTTGAATAAGATGTGAAGCTTTCATTGTCACTGCTTGCCTTCATTACAAATTGAGAGTGCTCAACAGAATTTAGAATTAAAAAAGGTACAATCCTGCAGTGCTGTGGATTCTGGAAAACATATTCTGAGATGTAAACATTTCACTCCTTATCACCAAAGTCATCAACTGAGGATTACGTTCAGGGATTATGTTCAGATTCTTGTATTTTTTGCTAATACTTACACAAATGTTCTCTCCCAGCCAAATTCTCCACAGTGTGAGAGCCCCAAATTAAGGGCATGGTTTCCAGCTTAACTTTTTCACTAGAGTCCTGAAATAGTAACAGTCCCGCTGATACGGCACTGGTGGCACAGTGTGTGCAGGATGCTCAGGTGCAGCAGGACAGTTACTGATTTCTGTTACTTTTGCTTAGTGCCTTTGGCTGCAAGAATAAGGTGACTGTGTTTTATTTTTGAGCCATTAGCTTGATATTTTACTCCAGGCTCCAATATAGGTTGGGGAGTGACCTGTTAGAGAGCAATGTAGGGGAAAAGGACCTGGGGGTCCTGGTGGACAGCAGGATGCCCATGAGCCAGCACTGTGCCCTTGTGGCCAGGAAGGCCAATGGCATCCTGGGGTGGATTAGAAGGGGGGTGGTTAGTAGGTGGAGAGAGGTTCTCCTTCCCCTCTACTCTGCCCTGGTGAGACCACATCTGGAATATTGTGTCCAGTTCTGGGCCCCTCAGTTCNAAGAGGTTCCGCTTAAATTTGAGAAGAAACTTCTTCTCAGTGAGGGTGACGAAACACTGGAACAGGCTGCCCAGGGAGGTTGTGGAATGCCTCCTTCTCTGGAGACATTCAAAACTCGCCTGGACGCCTTCCTGTGTAACCTCATCTGGGTGTTCCTGCTCCGGCGGGTGGATTGGACTGGATGATCTTTCGAGGTCCCTTCTAATCCCTAGCATACTGTGATACTGTGATATGCAGTTGTGCAAGTATCCTGTTACTGCACCTATAATTTCTAATCTAGAGCATGAAATTGCCTTGAAAATATTAAGAGTAGTATTTGGGGCAAGTAGTATATCTCTCTTTTTGTAAGAAAGTGTATTGAATTGCAGCCAAACCAGTGGCACGACAAAAGGTTCCATAGCAAGTCTTTGAAGACCATGGTTAAGTAAATCTGTCCAATTCTGGTCTCACAGTTTCTAGGGACACACTGGCTGGCACCATGGCATTGTATGTAGCCAACCACACTAAAAAAACCCCAAACAAACAAAAAAAGCCCCAAACAAACAAACAAAAGCCCCAAACAAACAAAACCAACCAAGCAAACAAACCCAACCAAACATATTTTGCAGCCTCAAGAGCAAATGCTGATTGAACACAGACAGAGCCTAATGAATGATGAGACTGTGATGGTCAAAGTGGCTACAGAGCTCATGATCCCCTGGTGTAACTAAAGGTCAGCAATATGGTGTTGCAAGGACAGTTTTAAGGACAGGTTTAGAGAAGATCAAAGGCAGCTTTGTTGAACTCGAAAATGTCTTTCCAGAGCTAAAGGGTGATGTGGGAGAGAATGAAACAGAGGCTGCTTTGGTAATGAATTTTCAAATACATGGAAGGTTCAGCTGGACTTCTTGTTCCTAAGAGATGATGTGTTAAGAGATATCCTTTCAAAGTGCTTTGAAAATACAGAGCAGTGAACTACATTGGACGTGATAGGAAAGGGTGAGAAAATGAAGGTATGAAAGGACAGTAAAGATACAGTTAAAGCAAAAGGCTCGTGTAATGCTCCACAATAGCATTTGGAAAGTCACCGTTCCATTTCTGAAAGCATTAGTGAAAGATGACGAATTAATACAAACTCAAGAAGATGAGAACTTGGGATGATTAGCTGTGTCAGTGGATAGGAAGGGTTGTGTCTGAGGGGTATAATTGAGGAAAAAATTGGCAGAACGTCAGCCAGCTTAGCTCCTTGCTCTCATCCCCTTTAGAATCAAGTGGCAAGTAAAGTAATAGTGGCCGGTATTGCCATATTATTTTGGTACCATAACAGCTATTGTAATTCAGGATCATTCATATACTGGCAGGAAATCAAGGTCACTGAGGACTTCGAAGGAGTAGTTTGCTCGCTAGTGTGCTTCTCAGAGAAGTTGAAAACTAAGGCTCAAATCTTTGTTCTTCTTTATTCAAATTTCTCTGTCTAGAAATTCCAGGACATATTAGGATGAGCTCTTCTGTCTGCCCGTGGGATGCAAATACATGAAGTAAGTGGTGAAAAGAGGAAACCTATCCCTAACAAAGACTTTAAATCAACTAGTTGAAGAAGTCAAGCTGATTCTATGTGGCAGTGTTCAGAAGAAAAACCTGCATTGTAGCCACACTACTTGAGCTGACAGAATGAAATGAAAGTTTGAACAAGAGGCGATTAATCTGATATAAGGATTTGGGGAATAAACCAAATTAATTCCAGTCTTAAGCTCTGATGCACATTTTTCTTCAAAAAAAATGCAGTATGCAGGAGAGTCTCTCTTTTCTAAAGTGAGAGATGTGGAGAACTTCCAAGCTGCCAGACCCAAGCTGTGTGTACAAGCATTATACTATACTGGGCTGAGCTCTGCGACCCCTTTACCCCCCATCCTACCACGGCCTCTTACTTGCACAGCTTTCCAAGGAAAAGAAAGCCAGATGCCATATCTAGTATGCTCTGTGATTATTCCAACCTAAACTGGGTAATTAGAGACTACAATCTTGGGACAAGTCATGAAGTCAGCTAGGAGATCATTTCAGATTTCACTTGTGAAGGTCAAAGTGTAAGTCATTTGGAAAGCAATGGTGAAAGAAAAAGGTATTTTTTAACATTACCAGTGCAAATCATACGTTACACAGAATAGAAAGGTTGGATAATTATTGCATGCAGGTCACACCAGTACCATCAGCCTTCAAAGAGCAGTCTGGTGGATGATTTAATTGAACTGACTTAGAAAATTATTTACCTTAGGCAATATATACAAATGTTTTAGATGACCATATGAAATGCTTCAATGAACTCATTGGGTACTGGAGCATGTTTCATGAGAGAAAGAGAGAGAGAAATGTGATTTTATTAGTGAACATTAGTCAGGTCCATTTTATCCTGCAGGAGGAGAACTGCATCTCTGGAAGTCATGATGAGCAGCAAATCTTTGTAGTTTGAGGCACTGACTTGCTAACTTAGGCTAAATGGATGTCCTTGGTCCACATCAGTAGAACTTGTTTGTTTGTTTCTTCTTTTTTTAACTATTATACTTGCAAAACTTCCTTTTTCTCTCCTTAGGGGAAAGAAAAAAAAAAACAAAAAAGCTGCACAGCTCCTTTGGAACATGAAAGATGGAAAGTACTTACCAGCAGTTGAAACCATATAATAACATTTTTGTGAAAATAGATCTATATCAATTTTGTAAGTGCAGAAGTCAGAATTGTCAAGTGTAAATCCAGACTTGTGAGTTAATTTGTTGTGGTACCTTGACTTTCATTTGTGCTCTATTTGCAGAATCTGTGTGGTACCAAAAGAAGATGAGGAGCTATCCATTTTTCTTGAGCTCCCACTTTAAAAATATTTTAGGTCTCTTGTACTTGAATAGTATTAACAAAACTGCATGTATTAACACTTAAAAATAATGGAACATTAAGAAAGAGAGAATCTCCTTATGTTGTGTCCCTTGTCTGCACAAACTGAGAAAGGAATAGTGTGTTTAAAGAACTGTACACTGATTAATTTTTTTTTTTCCTCTTAAAGATAAATATGACTGGTCTTAAGCATAGCTGAAAATAAATCAGATTAAAATAATTATAATTTTCTACCTGGCTTTTTGGGGAAAGGTGATAGGGAGAACTGACTGAAACATAACAGTCCTTTTGTTCCCCCTAGAATTTTGAAATCTGAGATTGTAAAAAGATTTTAGGTGGACATTATTTACTGTGAGAGTGAAAATTGAATGGAAGACAGATCTTGCATAGGTTAACATTTTTGTTTAGTCCTACTGAAAAAAAAAAAAAAAGTCAGAATATCATTGTAGAAATAGTGATAGCAGAGTCTCAGACGAAATGAGCCATAGAGGTAAAAGTAACTTAAGGTTATTTATGCTTTTGTCTCCCTAGCCTTTTGTCAGCAGGTGCTGTTTTCAGAAGGAGGCCTGCTTGCTTCTGGTTGAAAGCCAGAGCCTGGTTCTCAGGCAGTTTTGGAGCAACTCTGTCTTCCACCAGCTGAGAGTTATGCCCCAGGTTTTTGACAGAGAACTGCACCTTAAAGCATCTGCTGCTCCTTCCCTCTGTTCTCTTTTGTGGGCATCAATTCCACAAAGTTTTGGTTGCTACACAAATAATGACTTGTACTTGCAGGAAAGTAGCTTTTTGCTACTGTTTGCTTCCCATAGCCATTTATATACTACCGTTTGTGAGCATCTGCCTAGCTCACGGATAACACAAAAATATAAACAAATACTGTGTTCAAATAAGCCCATGTATCCTTAAGAAAAGAGACTAGTGATAAGTTGAATAGCTGTAGAACATCAAGCAATGCTATAATAAAACCAAAATGTGCCTGAGTGTGGTGATACTATGAAGTCTTACTGTATGAGTAATGGTTCAAGCATCTACATATGATATTTAATAGTATCAGCTTGCCTGGGGTGTTTCCTGCCTAGGCTGCATTCCTTGTATTTTTTTATTGACTCTCTGCATGCTTGCTTCTCTCTCTTCTAATAAAGTTACAGCTCAACTTGCTGTAACTCAAGTGCCAGGATACATTTGTCTGTGTCATTCACAGAAATTAGCATAGCAAAGGTGAATTTTGGTTTAGCAATAGATGTGAGCGAAGCTGTAGCTTGTAATAAAATTTGGTTTGTGTTTTGTTTTTTTTTTTTTAATTTGTAAAAACTTATTTTAGTGGTAAATACACTCTGCTTAAAAATACCTTGTTTTTTTTGCATCATATTTAAGGTGAATTATGTGTCTATTTTATGTACTCATCGAGCAAGATGGAACAACCTCTCGTCAAGGTCATCTGTATTTTTGAGTTCATTAATGCTATCAGGATACAGACTAAATGATGATGACATGCAGCCAGGACCACATCAGAAAATGTCACCCCTGTTTTACTGGTGATGCTTGTGCTGTGGCCACTGGAATGACCTTTGAGATGAAATAGTAGGAAGAATTAGAGCCACGGAGGAGGCACCTGTGGAGGGTTTGAAGAGATTGTTTCTTGATCAACAGGTTTCAAATGTGTGTCCTTCAAAACTGGACATTTTAAATACACTCCGTTGATTTCAGCTATGTTACAGTTATTTTAAAGCCACTTCACATTTCTTTCATTAACTTCCTAACCACTAAACTTTTTAGGAGCAGGAAAGTAAATCATGCTGATAACAGGCTTCCATTAAACAGAAATAGTAATTTTCTGCACTAGAAGTGAATGCATTTTTAGTTTTAAAATAATTAGATGTATATAGTGAGTCAGCTTAAAATTTTGCAATTAAAACCAATGAGTAATATAATAGAAGAAATTTTTGAAGCAAATGAATTTCCACACTTCCATAACTATCTTCAGAAGAAAATGAAAATATATACTATGTATTTTCTTACAAAAAGATAAAGCTGTTGCTCTTCATAAAAGGCAGAAAGCAAAGAAAATACAAGAACATATATTAGATGCATCGTAAGAATTAGGTATTTCTTGAATGCAGTGACTAGTATCAGAAATGTTATGGTCTCTCACTAAGGTCTTCATGATTGTCAAAGTATTTAGAATATTTCATCAAGTAATGCAAACCTAAAATCTGAGTATACTTAATCCTAAAGGTAAATGCAAACATTCTTTCTCAGGTTTGTGAACATGCAGTCATTTCAGTATTCCATTTGCTGTTTTTTAGATGGAAGCTGGATTTTTGGCTGTACTTCAACAGCGGCTTATTTACCTGGACGGTCTTCCATGTTTAACAGTGACGTGGCTCTCTGAAATGGGAGTGATGTGTTTGCTTTCACCGGTGTTGCCACAAGAGGATTTATATCATCTGGCACAATTTAAGTCAGGGACTATTCCAGCAGAAAAACAAATTCATCAAAATGATAGACTAGGATAGAGAAGGCAAGGGAGAACTTAATGGTACAGACAATAATAATATAATTTTAGGCATTTAAAGATTAAGTCAAAAGTTTAATAAGCAAATGTAGTCCTTAAAATAGTCATGCTGGGTTTTTTCGGCTTTATCCAGAACCACTTGTAACTGCGTTACAAACCTATATTTGAGTTTGTACATAAGACTTTCAGTAGGACTCACCTGTGATACAAAGGATACCTTCTCTTTGTTTGGTAATAGATCAGGTACCAGCAGGTGGGGCTGAAAGTTACACAGCTTTTATAGATTTTAGAAAAACTGTCCAGTGTGACTGCTTATAAAAATGGACTCTTACCTGAAAAAAGTGAAAAAAACTCTAGTGAATACTGGTTATATATTTGGGACATTTCACATTTGAATTGAAGTATTCAAACCAGGGTCATTGATGAAAATATTCTTTCCCTGGATGAGAATGGTATCCTGGGACTCTTTTTGCATCTGGGAATGTCTTTTGGTTTGCTTCATAAAGCATTCGGCATGATGAGGACCTACTTCATGACTAGTAAGTTGTTTAGAATCACAGAATCACAGAATCACAGAATCACAGAATGTTAGGGATTGGAAGGGACCTCAAAAGATCATCTAGTCCAATCCCCCTGCCGAAGCAGGACACCTAGATGAGGTTACACAGGAAGGCGTCCAGGCGGGTTTTGAATGTCTCCAGAGAAGGAGACTCCACGACCTCTCTGGGCAGCCTGTTCCAGTGTTCCGTCACCCTCACTGAGAAGAAGTTTCTTCTCAAATTTAAGCGGAACCTCTTGTGTTCCAGCTTGAACCCATTACCCCTTGTCCTATCATTGTTTGCCACCGAGAAGAGCCTGGCTCCATCCTCGTGACACTCCCCCTTTATATATTTATAAACACTAATAAGGTCACCCCTCAGTCTCCTCTTCTCCAAACTAAAGAGACCCAGCTCCCTCAGCCTTTCCTCGTAAGGGAGATGCTCCACTCCCTTAATCATCTTAGTTGCCCTACGCTGGACTCTCTCCAGCAGTTCCCTGTCCTTCTTGAACTGAGGGGCCCAGAACTGGACACAATATTCCAGATGTGGTCTCACCAGGGCAGAGTAGAGGGGAAGGAGGACCTCTCTCGATCTACTAACCACCCCCCTTCTAATACACCCCAGGATGCCATTGGCCTTCTTGGCCGCATGAGCACAGTGCTGGCTCATGGTCATCCTGCTGTCCACCAGGACCCCCAGGTCCCTTTCCCCTACACTGCTTTCTAACAGGTCATTCCCCAACCTATACTGGAACCTGGGGTTGTTCCTGCCCAGATGCAGGACCCTACACTTTCCCTTGTTATATTTCATCAAATTGTTCCCTGCCCACTCTCCAGCCTGTCCAGGTCTCATTATTCAGAGCAATGCATGTGTAGAAGCCATCATGTGGCTCCCCATTGTTTGTTTAGGGATGATTGATGCACATAGTTCTCAGGTCTTTGTTGCATACTGGTAACTTGGGGTCCGACCTTCAAGAATATAAAGTCTTGAATCTCCCTATACATGTTGCATCCCTTGGTCCTAGTCAGTCTGTTGCTTTGTGCAGTCCCCAGCTTCTTGTGCAGCCACAGGAGAAGAATTAGGTGGCTTTGAACTAGACTGACTCAAGCTACCAGTGTAGGCATGTGGAAGGGCTAGGAGAATAAACCACAGTCAAATCCCTTTTCTAGAAATACTTTGTCAAAGGTCTGCACAGAAGAGATTGACCTACGCATGGTAAGAATTTTCAGTCACAGCTGCTCAGTGCTGGCTACAGGATGTCATGTAGTGGTACACCTGCAGTCAAAAAGTGGCACCATACCAATACAATTTACATTACAGTGTCCCTACTTCTTTGAGGGCTGGTGTGGGCTCTGTTGCCCTTAGATCTGCCTGAGCAACTCTGGGCAGCATAGACCTGCTCTAAATAGTTTTTCTTGCCTGTTGTTCACATGGGGTTTTTTTATGTGATTAGAAAAAATTGCCCCATGAAAACAGGAAAATAAACTGGAAAGTATAAATAACGTTTTCTGTCTCTTAACTACACATAACTACTAGCATTATCTTATAAAACATAGACAAATATTTGACTATAATTAACATGCTCTTCAACCTATGCACAACTTGCCTGTTATTTAGCCAATGGTACAGAAGATTGGAGTACTGCTGGAGGATCCATCATATCTGCAAAGGGTCTGTGTGGAGCAGGTCATTACCTAAAACAGAGAGCTGAACTGTCGTGCTTGGCACAGACAGGAAAGCTTGAGAAGCAGCCATTTTTTTTTCAGGGCTTTTGGGTTTTGGTTGGTTGGTTTGGTTTTAGCTTGTTTTGGGGGGTTTGGTGGTTTTCTGTTTGTTTTTGTTGTTATTGTCGTGTTTTGCATTCTTTTTTCTTTTCTAAATCAGGGTTTGCATGTATACATATGCACACTAGAGTGGACGAGACTATGTGTTACGTGAGTTGAATAGGAAGGCTCATTTTCTCACAGCCCAGCATATGCTATGAGTGCAGAGTGAAGAGGCTGGACCCCTTTAGCCCCTCTGTGTTGCATCAGTCCAGCAGTGCTGGAGCAATGGGTGATGGTGCTCAGCAATGCATGTGCCAAAGGCAAACTGCACTTCCCTGGAGCAATGGGGCGATGCAGAGGACACCATCTTATACAGGGTTACGTCACCTGCAAAAAGCATCTCAGTGTTACTCTTAGCTCAGAGCTCTGCCTGAAGGCACAGACCAGCACCAGGATTTTGTACTTTCTGCTTTCTTGTCCCTTTTCTTCCTTTTTCCCTGGTTCCTTTTTCTTTCCTTTTTCATCACGTAAACACACACACCCTTGGTTTGGTAATGAAATGCGAAGGGTGTTTACTGGGACAGAAGGAGCTGGAATATTATCCTGGGAGGAAATTTGAAAGCTGCCCTTTGCCAAGTACTTATAAGCTGTGAATCAGCAGGAGGGAGGGATTGTCATAAAAAGATCACCAAGCTGTTTCATCTGTGTAAAATCAGGGATGTTTGTCATGTTATCAAACAGCCAGGTGTCTTTTGTTAATTCCTATAGTGTTTTGCTTGGTATTCTGTACTTAGAAGCCTTACCAGAATATAAAATATCTAAAGACCACCATCTATTTCTGTCTGAAATTACCATTTTCTCATTTGTCTAAATTGTCCGATTAGTAACTAGTAGTTGGGTTGTTTTTTTCCTTGTTTACAGCCATGTTTATAGTTATGAAAATTTAATCTCAACTGTTATTTCACATTAGTTTTTTAATTTAGGAAAAAATACTTTATTAGATAAATACATGTGTAAATTATTTAGTTCTTCATAGTGGAATGATTATGTGTGTCTTTGTGAATATGTAAGACTCCTTGTCTTATTCTTGCTTTTTCAGTAAACTGATAGTCTTGGTCACCTGAGGGTTAATATATCAAAAAATGAGAGGAATTTAATAGTCTGACTGTGCTTCTCACACAATTCTCTAGTCACACGTGGGTGTATGTGAAGCAAATAAAGTAAATACCCAGGAAAATGTCACACTTTTAAATGTGGGATTTTTTTTTTTTAATGGTGGAAATCACTAAGTGAATTTTAGTTACTCACATCAGTCATATCTAAAAAAGAAGTATTATTTCAGAAATGCTAAGTAACCGATGTGTAGGTTAAAGATGTCATTTTTTGAAATGTAAACTCTCTAAGTATTATTGTGTAGGTTCTGTATAGTAGTCTAGGTAGGAATAATTTATTTGGCATGGCATTTGTATCTATTTTAGGGGTTTTGGTATGTGTATGGACAACGCTGTGGAAATGACTATTTTGACTGCTGCATTCAGCGGTAGCCTTATGTCAAGCTTCAGAGAAGGTCTTTTAAAAGTCATTTCTGTCCTAACAGCATTCTGTCATTTTTTTTGGGAGAGACTGAAATTATTCTGGGAGCTGGAATTTTAGGAAGAGTAAAAAATGCCTTGATGTGAGTTGCTTTGTTATCAATCGTTAAATTGAAAGGTTTACGTAAACCTTGTTTGTGAAGTTTAAGTAGCACACATGCCTGTATCTCTCCTCCCATGCAACTGGAAAGATAATGATTAGGTCTGCTGTCCATACTATGATTAATTTTTTATGTGCCAAGAAATGTAAATGTATGCCTTTGATCAAAATCAACTGGCTGAGAGAAGATTGAGAAGGTGATCAAGGTATACGTATTTAATTAGGCTGTTCGTTGGAGTTGCAGACTGAATATGACATAGAGTTGTAGATAACTTGCATAGAGTAACTCCACATTCTCCATGCTGTAACATGAGGACTGTAGTACCTGCATTGGACATGTTTCTCATTACATGGCTACCAGTTGCCTGGCTAAGTAATTTCGCTGTAACATCAGCATTAATAAAACTGCTTGGGAGTGGACGTTTTGAAGGCTTTTGCTTATAGAACTCCAAATGTAAGGCTATATTCTCTAAAACATTGGACCGTAATTTTGAACACACAATAAATACAAGTCCAAGGTTTTGGGTTCCAGTTCAGAACTTCCCAGCTCTGAAGCAAAATGATACTCTGATATAGACCTTCTCCTTTTTCCAGTGTGTGTTTGACGTAAGTTGTGTATCATTTGCTCTATCTAGCATAAGAGAAATACAGTCCTGCCTTCACTTAATTTGGTCAAAATGTGTACTGAATGGTAATCCACCGGTTCATAAGTCTATTAGTAACACCGGTAATATCACTGAAGTAATATGTAGGCACTTTTTCCAATTTTCAGACTTTTATGTATAAATAATTTACATACATAAGTACTTGTATCAGTAGTGATACTTTAAATGTGTAGGGAAAACATCAGGAAAGAACAGTGGCTGAAATTAATAGGAATGTTTTATGCTCTTGGTGTTGGTTTATCTAAAGAGTTATTCTGATTTCTGCATGTGTGGTGAACTCTCTATTCCTCTCTGTGTGCTTTAATTCACTTTTTTTAGTGACGATGACTGTATATAATAATCCAGATGAGAGCTCACTGAGATCTCATAGAATGATACTCAGGTTTTTGCATCGCTACCAGAAATACCAGATATAATACCTCCTTAGCATGCCACTTGCCTTTATCATGGAATGAGAACAGTATGGATTATATGATTGATTAGGTCTTTGAGCCTGCAGCTCTGAGCGACCCATTAATCCCTAGATATTGAGAACTGACGCGTTGTTCTAGTAAATGCTATCCCATCTGTATTATTGCATTTCCTGAGTTCATCCAATTATTCCTCTGCTATACCAATCTGCCTCAGTATTGATAACATTTCCCAGCTTTGTATCACCAGTGAGATTGCTAACAGAAATACTAAAAGACCTATTCAATGACACATTTCAGAAGCAATGCTGGTCTTTGCCAGAGTTACTTTTTTCAGCATGCTCGTTATCCACATGAAGTCCATATTCACCTTACATTTCCTCTGCTAATGATGCTGCCAGGAGGCCCCGCTAACGCTGTGTTGGCGAATATAATTCCTCCAGCATGTTGCGTAAAACGTTGCAGTTACAATTAAATCATATGGAGAACAAGGATATAGTTGACCTGTTATGATAAGGATGTATTTCTAGGTCTGTTGTGAAGCTGATGGCTTGAGACATGCATTAGACTCATTACCATTTCACTGCGTAGTGTCTGAGTCCAGAAAAATGGCAGTTCCAATTAAGCTGGTAGACACAGGCAGGATGTCTGTTGTCGTGGATGTCAGCAAACCTGTGATAGGTGGAGTGTGTGAGGCGAAACTGTGGGTTCCTGATCACTCTGGAGGAGACGGTCTCCAAAACATATGGGTCTGCCTCTAGGTGACCTATGCAATTATGATGTAAGCTTGAGAAATGGTAGGAAAAAAAAGAAAAAGAGCAGTTCAGTAGCTCATAAATGCTATTGTCATCTGCATATCAGTAGGGAATGGTATCAATACAAAATGTATTAACATAATAAAAGGTATTTTAGAAGTGGTTTCAAAGACATGTTGAAGAACAGTGATACAATACAATATCTTCTAATTTTCAGCTTTCTTTTATTTTTAGCTTTATCTGTTAGTTTGTTGTTTAGAGAAGAAAAGTCCTGGATGGGGAGGAAGGAAGAAAGAAAACAATAGTGTCCCTTTTCCAAGTGGAAGCATAAAGAAATTTTTGTAGAAGGTAGTTATAAGCACAATAAGAGGCATCAGTTTGACAGAGTACTTAGGGGAAGTGTCAGATGCTCAGTGGTCCTCCTTCAGATCATGTTGAGCCACCTTTTTGGTCGATGATAGAAGGTTTAATTCTATTTCTTCAACAGCTCTGTCTTTTTAAAAGACACTTCTTTAGCACAGGTGTTACCTAAACTGTCTTCTGCATAACATTCTCCATCACTCGTTATGGATATTTATCTCATTTGATTCTTCTTTTTTTTCTTCCATGCCTACTCCTTATGCCTCCATCAGACATACTTGCAATACATTGTCAAATTTTATGTAAGGCCTTTTTTCTCTTTTTGACAGCATTTCTTCTGTTGTTCCTTGTCCTCCCAGTTCTAGTTTGTGTTATGGCAACAAGCAAACTTTAAACGATTCAAGTGCCTGTGAAAAACAAGTGTTGAAAAAGGTCTGTTTAAAAACTTTGTAGAATGATTTGTCACTTTAAACCTAATCCTCAGTATATTCCTTACACTATAAGTGGTCTTGCTGATTTCAGTTAGCAAGACCCTCAAATGTCAGGAAAAATGTACTGCTTTCAGGTGCTTACCATGATTTATTAAAGAAATAATCTCTTGCACCTTTTATTGCTTTGTAGGTCCAAAAGTTCAGAATAAATTAATAGTAGTAATAATGTTTTGTACTATACTGCGCTGGTTTAACTGAAAATGAGTTAATTTTCTTAATGCAGTTAGAAACCTTTCTTTTTCACAGCTAGCACGGTCGTTATTTGTACTTAGTTTGAGAACAACAGATAACACCCAGCACAGAGTTCATGTTTTTAATTGCTCTGGCCTGAGAGCCAAGGACGTTCTGAGCTCTGCCCACAGGTGTGAGGCAGCTGGGAAGGGGGGCATGGATGGGGCAGAGCTTGACTGACATCCAGGCTGATCAATAAGAGTATTCCATCCCATTAGCATCATGCTTCATATTTAAGGAGAGTCGGGATCTTTTGCCCTCTCTCTGGCTTTTTTTGCCAGGAGTTCTGTTCAGGACTGTCATTAGTTTGACCTTTTGCTGTTGGAGGGGACACCTGCCATCCTGCCCTTTTCAGAGGCCTCTGGGCCTTTCTGCCTTTTCTTCTCTCTCTGGGATCAGCTGTTGGGACCAGGTGCTGCTTGGTGTGGACAGAGTTAGTGAGGAATTGCATTGAGTATCTTTTATTTGATATTCTATTTCCATTTTATATAGATAGATATTTACTAGTAGTGTATTAGTATGTTGTTATTTTATTAAACTGTGTTTATCTCAATGCAAGTTTCTCCTTTTCCTTTTTATTCTCTCCTCTGTTTGGGGATGGGGAGGGGGAGTAAGCAAGCAGCTATCATGGTTGTATAGCTAGCTCAGGTTAAACCATGACATATACATGGAAATAATGTTTAACCCAGTGGTCTACCTCTAACAGGTTTGAAGTAAAAAAAAAATAAAAAATCTTATTTTTATTAGCTAAGGGAGGATTAACAAAAAACAGCAAAATACTCATAAAATTATAACAGGTTCTTTTTTAAAATTCCAAATTTGTATTAGCATTTGTGTGGCATTCCTGCACTTCACCAGATTTTGTTACTCACACCATTGAAAAGGGAACTTGTCCTGTCACATCCTCTTTGACAAAAAGTGTTATTACTCTAGAAAAAATACTATATACAGCTGGTTTGATTTTACATGGAAGAGTCCACTGCTGGAATAATCAAAGCCCGGTCTAAAAGTGCACAATGAACATCTACAGGTGCATCTAAGAGGAAAGAAAGAAGGAATAACAATTTGTACAACAAAACATTACATTGCGCTCCTGGCTATCCCTATGAAATAGTCACGAGAGAACAAAATGTATTTTTGGTTTGCATATGCTCGCTGCCTATCCTGAAGTGAGACACACATCATTTACCGAAAGGAAAAGTAAGACAGAAATCAGGTAGTTGCAGTGTTTGAGTTAATAAACCTCTGAGAGCCCAAGGAGAGTGCCAGAGGGACAGTCTGGCAGCGCTTTTTGAATTGCGAAGGACTGGTATTTGGCAGCTTGGAGCACAATCATGGAGTTTATATGTGTGTAAGCAAAAAATAATGTACTGTATGGTTTAATACACTCAAACCATACACACAATGTAGAGGATATACTAACATTTATTAAAATGGACTATACACTTGTACATTAAAGGAAGTATTATTACAGATATTGAAACAGAGATATAACAGATGTCACATTATTCTTCATTAATCTGTCATGTTTAACATAGGAAAAAAAGGTATTTTTCAACCCAAGGAGTCTATGGTCTAACAATACCTGTAAAATCTATTAAGATAGATTTGCAGGTAATTTTATACATGCTTTTTTTGGTTTGTGTGTGAGTTTTGATATTTCCAAGGCCAGAGTGTTCAAAATGCTGTGCTAAGGTATTCCAGGCTTTCAGTTGCAGGATTATAGACTCTGGTTCCCTACAGCCTCTTTATGAGATGCAGAAGGAAATCACTTACCTCAGAAAGGGTACAACAGCTGTGAGTCTGGACTGGAGTCTTTCACATTTTATGTGAATTTTCAGAATATTTTTTTTCCTCCAGCGGTTTGTGTAGGTTGCACAGCATGAAGTTCAGAAAAGGTTCAGGAAATGTAGCATGAAGTGGATGAACATAGACCTATCTTCCTCACTTGAATTTGTTTGAGTATACTTGAGCATACTTTTAAAATTTTTTTTTTACTCTTTTTTTCTTTTTGGTTTCTGGCTTTCTGTTGTGGGCTTTTTCATAATAAACCGTGATTCAGACCTTCACTCATATGACAAGTTAAAGTGGCTAAAATGATTGATGTAAAGTTGATGGACATATAAGCTTATATCTATAGGCCACTAATGTTGGTTAACTACTGCGTAAATGTTAGAAGATTCTTTTTCTTTTACTTGCACCTGCAAGGTCCATTGTTCCCTTCTGTAGTCATGTGCATTCAGCTGCTTTAGAAATGGTAACATTAAATTCTCTCAGCTAGTCACTGAAACCATCACTAGCCTCACCTGGTGTATTATGTAGTGATTCCTTGGTGAAAACTGAGATTAAAAAGCAAAACAACAATTAACTTGGAAACTTTAGCTCAGGAATTTTACCTGCTGAAACTGAACACATTTATTCTGCTAACTGTTCAGCTTAATCATCTAGCCCATATCGCTCTCACTGTGTAGGATTGTCTTCCCGCTGAACATGCATTAGTACTTAATGAGGTAACTAATTTCTAAAATTTAAATCATGTGGCTGCCACCATTCCCCTTCAGAGACAGTTCCAAGGCTTGATGTCAGCAGAAGTCTTTTGATTTAGCTGTGAAAAGGCTGGCAGGTTGAGAAAATCTGCTTCTGGTCATTGTAATAAAAATGAAGAGTGGATGTTAAGAATTCCTGTATACCCTTTGACTGGTGCTCCATAGACCATTTCAGAGAGATGGTAACTAGCTGCAGTATTTGTTTTGAGCTTGCATGGGGTTCGGTTCTTTATTTAAAGATCAACAACATATCTCCTTCCATTTAAATAACTACATAATTCAAAAAAAAAAAAAAAAATCGGGTATTGAATGTAAATAAATTATCTGGCTTTCCACCCCCTGTTTTTAACCAAGAACTCAGTGTGTGTTCTTCTGTGTCCCCACTTTAAATCACACTTGGCTTATCAGAAGGGGTTCTGAAAATATTTGTTTGGGTAGTTCAGTGAAAACTTTCCTAACAAAGTCTTTTCATTGTAAGAACAGATTTTAAACAGTTACTAGTATTTAGCATATTTATAGTGTGAGCTGGCTGATATCTGATGATGGTAAATGGGCTGCATATTTTGGTGTAGGGATGGGATTAGACATTAAATAAGTTATTTATAGCCAGCTATTTTCACAAAACTCCTAAGAAGGTAACCATCTTTTAGTTTCTCATTATTCTACTCAGGGAATTGATGCACATTTAAAAATTAATCCAATTAAATTGTATACAGCTTTTTGATTAGGAAAGCAGACAAAAACAGTTCCTTGAAATCAGAGAGGTACAGGGATGTCTGGCCAACCATACCAAAGAAGTGGGGTTATTTATGCCTTGGAAGGAAGACACCTGAGGGGAGTTGTAGGTCTGAAGTCTAGGTATTTGTGTGGGTACGAGAAGTTGCGCAAGACATGGAACCAATTCTGTTCATGTTCCCCTTTCCTTTTTGCTTAGGAACTTTCCTGGAAGAGGTAGCTTGAGCCTGTACAACGGTAAAAATAGGTCCAATATCCTCCTTCCTTTTTTAATGCTTCAGAGAGAAGGGCTATATCTGAAAGGAATATGTATCTACAAGGCAGTTTAGCCCTGGGGCAAGACATGTGTGGAAGGAAGAGCTGAAGAGCTGTGGATGAAGAATCATAGAACAGTTTGGGTTGGAAGGGACCTTCAAAGCTCATCTAGTCCCACTCCTGCCATGAGCAGGGACATTTTCACCAGATCAGGTTGCTTAGAGTCCCGTCCAGCCTGGCCTGGGATGTCTCTGGGGATTGAGCATCCACCACCTCTCTGGGCAACCTGGGCCAGTGTTTCACCTTCCCTTCCCCACCCCACCTTCACACTGCACCTCGTTGCTGTACATCTTGACGTAAACCATCCACTGGTGCGTGTGCCGACTTCCTCTCTTTTCTTCCCAAAATACCATGTGACATTTCCATACACAATTGGCTTCACAGTGTTAACGCCTGTGCGCTCGCACTGGGCATGAGTACACCTTTCTGTAGCGTCGTCTGAAAAAAAACCAACCAAATAAATAAACCCCACAAAAAATGGAAATCAAATCTGTCTTTTCCGCCATGTGTATTTGATGCAGGAAAATAATGAAAGAATCTTCCTTATGATCAGGGAGTTGTGCCAGGTCTACGCAAACTAAAGCTCTACTTTATAGAAATTTGTAGAGAAATTGTGCAATAAAGAAAAACATTTTGAAGAGTTGGATCTGGGAGACCTGGGTTCAAGCTACTGCTAGAATAGAATAGAATAGAATAGAATAGAATAGAATAGAATAGAATAGAATAGAATAGAATAGAATAGAATAGTTCAGTTGGAAAGGACCTTCAANTCACCAGATCAGGTTGCTTAGAGTCCCGTCCAGCCTGGCCTGGGATGTCTCTGGGGATTGAGCATCCACCACCTCTCTGGGCAACCTGGGCCAGTGTTTCACCTTCCCTTCCCCACCCCACCTTCACACTGCACCTCGTTGCTGTACATCTTGACGTAAACCATCCACTGGTGCGTGTGCCGACTTCCTCTCTTTTCTTCCCAAAATACCATGTGACATTTCCATACACAATTGGCTTCACAGTGTTAACGCCTGTGCGCTCGCACTGGGCATGAGTACACCTTTCTGTAGCGTCGTCTGAAAAAAAACCAACCAAATAAATAAACCCCACAAAAAATGGAAATCAAATCTGTCTTTTCCGCCATGTGTATTTGATGCAGGAAAATAATGAAAGAATCTTCCTTATGATCAGGGAGTTGTGCCAGGTCTACGCAAACTAAAGCTCTACTTTATAGAAATTTGTAGAGAAATNAGTGTCACCTTCTTCTCAGTACCTTCTTCCCTCTTCCTTCTTTTCTGTCCCCACTTCTGTGTAACTCAGATAATACTGCTTCCTTAATGCATAGTGATAATAGTGCTTCCTCAGTCTTGGATGTAAATAGGGCTGAGAACATTGAAGATTTTCTCTTGCAGCAAAGAGGAGTGTGGCTACACTGGGGATAGATAACTTCCTACACTTGTCTCCTGGTGAATAATATTTCCCATAGGAATGGGAACAAGAAAAACTAATATTTGGGACTCTGAGAATAGTTCTAACTATCTTTCTGTTAACTTCAAATTTGCCATTTGATACAGAATGCAATTACTTTCTTTCACCGGCTGCAGGGGGAATCAGAGTTTAGAAAATCACTATATTATTTAAAACAGCTTTGGGTGATAGTCAAAGGTTGTTTTCTCTTTCTGAGCCGCTAAAGTTAATAGCAAATGCCTTCACACAATTAGCAGATTTATAATCAAGGATTTTAAGACTACTCAAGATTAGGAATTTATCTCTAGGCCTTTTGAGTTCTCAAATGTAATCAGTTTAATTAGTTAGATTATGCCACCTTGAAGAATGTTAAAATTCATTGAGCATTGGACTGTTCCTGCTCTCTACTTCAATTTGCTTTCCTTCAGAAATGTGTTCTCAGTTGAGTGCTTCATTCCCAGTGAGCCATGCAATAATAGTAAATTTTAGAGATTATTTTAATGATTTCTAAATATTAGTCTAAGGTTAAGGCTTACAAAAATAACTGAGTTTGGAAAGTAAGGAAACTTTTAATTTGTTCTGTCTCTGGAAGAAAGCTTTGTGTTACCTGTTATTTGTTTCCTAAATAAATAGCTTTCTTTTTTATACCTTTTTGCAATGTATGAGTTTATACATATCCTTTTCTGTTCAGCTCCACCAACTTGTGTGCTCAAGAAAAAAAAAAACAAACCAAAAAAACCCCAAACAAACACAAAAGTGCATGTATCCAAAAATAATGATAAAGGAATATTAAGTTTGAAAAGTCAGACAAACAATACAGAGGATGGAAACACAAGAATTAATCTTGTCTGAATGGCTTTTATTTATGCCATTTTTGGCTTGTGTTGCAATACGTGATTATGTACCATTTTCTATTCTTCCATAAAGGTGAGACTCTTCATCATGGCACCAGGCAGTGGTGGATATGTTCTCTAAGTAATACATCTCCTCATTCAGTAACAGGTGGCTCTTCAACAGCTTTTGAGTTATTATGCAATGATCTCAATGAAAATGCAGAATTCTTTTGAAAAATGCAGATGACTTTATAATGAGTTGTTGTTCGTTATTTCATCATTCAGTTTGTTGAATTATTTTTGTATGACAGTGTTATTCGAGCCTATAAAGACACTGTCGGAGAAGCTGAGAGAGAAGTAACACAATTGCTAAGCACAGAATATAGGATACAAGTCATATATAGAACTTACGAGCTGATATTTTTTCCTCATTATCTTTAAAATATGTGAGCATGTGTAACTGCTGTTCAGGTAAAGTGAAACTTCTTTGGACATTTCAGGGATTAAAAAAAATAAAACTTGCTGAAAGTTCTTCCTGGATGGAAGACAATCAAAAGATTAAGCAAAGCTTAAAGATTTGCCAATAAAGACAGGTATGTGCTAAGACAAGAGAGTGGACCTAGGTCATCTGTGTTGTGGGCACAAGTCTTGCTCATCTGTCCATGCTCTCAGATAAGGTGGTCTCACCTTAAAGCAAGCAGATGGAAGTACTTCTTAATCCAGTGTTTTGGTAAACATCGGCACTTTGCCATGCTTTATTGCCACAGGTTTTGCTCAGGTTCAAAAAGCAATATGGACATACTCATAGAAGAAAATCCTTTGCACGATTTTTCCTGTTATGGAGGCACCAGCTCTCATCTGAGAAGTCTCTCATTGTAAATTGCTGGAGACTCCAAGTGTATAGCAGTACAGGATTGCTATTCACTGTTTTTGGAAACTACTGATATGAACTGCTGTTAATTCTGCTGAGCTCTTCCATCTGCAGCAGTATAGCTGTTCTTACACATAATTCCCTGCTACCTAGATGGCCATTCTTCAGCTCCATCAAGAAACACTTCTCAGGCTGTCCTTTGGACCATGCTGTCTATGAAGTTCTTGTTGGCAAACTTGGAAGATACAAGTCCAGAGCCCAAACCTGCATGAAAGTTGGGGTTTTTTTCCCTGTTATTTATCCTAGAGACGAGATGTGGTTCAAAGTCTGTTTGCCTTGTAATCACAACAGGGTTGAGCGTTATTTATTGCATTCTGTTCAAGATCTGCTCCTGAAATAGAATGATTAATTTCCTTGCAGGCTCATCAGTGTTCATCCTTGTAGAATCTTTGCAAGCTTCCTGAATGTGTCTGAATACATTTCCATAACAACTCTCTGAAATGAGATGAAATAATTGTCTTTGCAGAAATAGGAAACTGAGGCAGGACACTCTGGCTATCTGATGCTGTCACGGTAGTCTGTTTCATTAAAGAGAATTTTTAAAATTCAGCTCATAAATCTTACATTTATTGTAGATTGAAGTTATTATCCGTTTTGCTTCTATTATCTGCAGCTCCCAAAACGAGCAGCACAGGTTGCAGCCAGTCATGAGCAGTCTGGCTGAAACACAAGATACCTCTGTGGTTTTGTTCCACTGTTTTAATTATGAGATCATTTCTCCTTTTCCTGTAATTACCTGTATCAACCATTATGTACCCCACAACACTTCCAGTACATGAAAAAACAGTGATATATCCAATATCTTTCACTGTGCATTACTGACGTGACCTTTGTGAATAACTGTTTTGCTGATCAAAATGGAGAAAAAAATTCTTCCTTCAAGACAAAAATGTTAGCGCTTGTTTTCAAAGACAACAGAATTGTTGGTTGGAGGTATATAAACCCATATCTAACACTTAATGTAGCTTTGCAGAACTGCTGTTAATGCAGACCCCAGAGGTTGCTTCCTCTGTTCGTTTTGCCATGCAAATGATTTTAGCATGGAGAATAACTGACGGGCTCACCTTCATGCTAAGTGCTTCTGCATTTAAAAGTTTGCAGACAATAACTCGTTAGTATCAGGGCATTAGGTTAAAGCCACAACATCTTACCATCTTCTTCAGGTTCTTCTTCCATATGTTTGTGACTTGTCCTACTTGAAATCTGGACCTATTTCCATTTAAATATTAATTATGAGTATTTGCTTGGCAAAAAGCTGTAGTTTTTCTAGGTTTTTCCACTGACTGCTAGAATCAGTGTTTGGGCTAATGTGGTGATGGATGTTATTCACAGCTTTTAGAGCGAGTGGTTATATTGAGATTGCTTCCTCTCCCTGCTTTCATAGTGTGTTTGCTTGTGTTCCCATAAGACATCTCTGTTAGGAATCCCACATTTGAAGTGTGAATTGACTGTATTGATGATCCAGAGTGTTTCAGGTAGTGGTACCATGTCTTGGAGGTACTGAGACACCTCGGTTAGCCATCAGCTTCCAGATTAACGAGTGTTCCAGCACACAGACCCAAACAACTCCAGAAGGCAAGTTTGCAAATTCCTACCTTTTCAGTCAGTTCAAAACATCAAACAGCTACAAAACAAGATCCTTACTGCAAATGGCAAAGCTCCACCCAAATCCTGTATGTGGAAGGTGGTTTGTGTTGCTTCGTCCATCTGGATACATAAAAATTTCTAGTTTATCTTTCCACTTACCCAGCTGAGAGAGTTGCTAAGTGTTTTATCTTGCAGTGGCTGTGATCCTCGTAATTATCTAATTAGTGCCAGAGCAGTACTAGAAGACAGCTAATACACATTTTGATTATTTGACAGTGAATTAGCAGGAAGTATAAAGAGGTATTAGAATCTGTTCTTCTTTATGCACATTTGACTATGATTAGGCTTTAGAGGCAGATTTGGGGAATCCCTATATTTGATACAAATATTTCTGCTCATAGTAAGTAGCTCTGCTGTCTAAATCCAGAAGTAAGGATGTATTTACTGCAATACACTTTCTTTCTCCTAGTTATATGCATGTATCTCTTCTATTCAAGTAGTACTAGAAGGGAACAAACCCTCATTTTTCAGTAGAGAGAAGATAAGCTATGTTTTCTATCCAATGGTGAGAAGAACTAGAGGGATAGCAGAAGAGCCAAACTGGTAACTGGGGTGCTGTGAAACTGGAACTTGTGGGTGCAGATTCTTTACAGAGAAGGACTTCTCATGTGATTTTATCGTGCAAAGCTTCTAGAAACATCAGTGAAAATACAAATCCTATAAAATTACTTGGGGACTGCTATTTCCACCTTTTTGATTAATTTTACTGCATCTTTAATTTTTATCAAATTGCATTTTACAATATATTCAACAAGACCAAGTAGTAAACAAAATGTATTTTCTGTATTTGCATAACAGTATAGTTCTGCTTCATCCATTTAAAAAAGGTTATCTCACAGACTCAAGATGGACACATATTTATCCTAGCATCAAGGGACATTAAGTGTAAGAGTACAGAGACTAAGGAGAGGCTGTTGTGTGTCTCCTCATGCTGAGGAGTTCTCTGTAGACAAACTTTTATAGCAATAGCTCTTGCAAATTAATCTAGAATGGGTGAAAGTGCCCATGCATGGAGTTATCTGGGGATGCCTGTCACAATTAAACTCACGTGCTAGTTAATCGTGATAGACTTGCAAGTGTGGACAAGCTGCAAGTTGTAGCAGAAACACTGGCTATGACAAGTGATCTCTTACAATATGAACGTGGTTAAAATTGTGGGAAGGTGGTACACTGTGAAAAAGTCAGGTAATATTTAGATAAAGTAATCACAGGGCAGTCTGGCTGCTTCATGAGTAAGTGGTGACCAAGACCCCATTTAATTCCCACATGGCAATTCAGAATGTTGCCATAGCTATTAGCCATTCAAATGTGGGATGTACCCTTCTGTCTTTCTAATTCATAAGAGATAAAGGCAGCTTTATTATTATTATTAATAATAATAATAACAATAATAATACTAGTAGTAGTAGTAGTAGAAAATCCAAGAAGGCTTTCTGCTGAGAAGGTGCCACTTTTAGAATGAAATTTGTAGAGGACATCCTGGATGTCAGCCAGGATGAATTTACTTTCTTTGACTGGTCCGAGGCTCAGGATTGAAAGAAATTTGTGTGTATTTGCACACTACCAACACCACCAAAAAAAAAAAGAAAAAAAAATCAGTTTTAGCATCTCTGCAATGACAAACTTGAGCATAGATTCCCCTTGTAAAAGAAAATGTCCAAAATGTAGCAAAAAATCTCATTTGCCTAGTGGAGACAGGAAACAGGAAAAACAGTAAATATCTAGAAGCTTGAGGTGAGGTTTCCAGTATAGATTTTGTGATAACCTCTAAGGTGGAGGACAAGTGTTCCTTTACAAATGTACTTCTTTCTGAAAAACCTGGCAGGCAAGGGCAGAGCAAGTAATCTGATGAAAAAGCTATGAAAGCATTTTCTATCCCTCCAAGGATTTTGCTAGTGTCTGTTTCTCTTGAAGCAGATGTTTAAGGATTCAGTCAGGGGGATGGAGAGATCTTACTCTGCACTCAATATTCTTTTTTCCCTGCGCTGCTGAGATCTCTTTTTCCCTCGTTGTTTTGTCTCTGGCGACAGTAGGTGCCCAGGCAGGAAACTAATGTACAACATGAGAATGACCATGGTTTTATTTATTTATATTTTTTGTTGCTTTACAAACATTATCTCCATTTGATAATTTATTTTCTTTCTCCTTGTGGCTTTTTTTTTTTTTTTTTTTGGTGGTAGTCAATCTTTATTTTTATTATTTAATTTATTTTTGTTTTTTTTTTGTTTTTTTTTTTTTTTTTTGGTCTGCATACACAGTTCTGTCCATCCTGCCTAGTAATCCAGTAGGAGGCATAGCAAGAAGGGTGGAAGCAATCTTCTTGTGGATAGCAGCAGGAATGGATATGAGCACTTGCTTTTCTTAGAATTGTTCTCTGAAATGGGAGATCTGAGTAGTTCAGTGATCTGTTATGTGGATAACTATGTAGAGGTTTCAGAATTTGTTCGGATATAGACATGTGGCATACAAATAGGAAAAAGGGACAGGCAGCTTTGCAAGTGGCTACTGACTTTGAAGTGTAGTCTGTTTCTGTTTCAAATCTTAAGACAATAACAAAGCTCAACAACCACTGATTCAAGAAGCTCTTCGAGAAATTTTTACTCAAGTCTTTTTTTCATCTGCCTTTAATGAATTTTTCATGGCACAGTACCAAGGATATTACTTTAATGTAGAGAACATTTCTAACAATGTAATAATTCAGATAACACAGTTAAATCTCAGATGTTTCAAAGTAAGTGAGCAGTGAGTAAGCTATCTCAGTAAGATCTTCAGAGGAAAACGACAAGTAGAGAGTTCTCCATGGGTGGGTACAGCTGTTAGCATACCTTTTTGACCATCTCAAGACAGAGGCTAAGTTTCTGGAAGTGGTATCTTAATCCTAAAATCAATGTTTAAGTGTCTTAGAAGCTCTGTTTTGGAGGACAGTCAAGTTACTGCATACGGTGAAAAACAGTGTGATAAAAATCTGTGTTAAGTATTTAAACATTGTTTAGACAAGGTTAAGTGAGAAATAATAACACCATTTTTATGGTTTGAAACTTTTCATTTTCTTCAACACTGTCTTGCTTTCAGTTGCTAATCTGTGAAGAAATCGTAATGATTGGTCATATGCACCACATCAAATGTGGGGGTTTTTTTGTTTGTTTGGGTTTTTTTTGTTTTGTTTTGTTTTGTTTTACCAGGAGTAGTTAAAACCCACAGAGATCAGCTTCTGAGCCCAGAGTTACCAAAGCCTTGACTAGATGTATCTGTCTTTCTAATTTTTATCCTGAAGACATAGTATTTTAGTGGCATCCAGCATTGCGTAGTTCCATCTTTTCTCAGTCTGGTGGAAAACTCTTGTTTTCATACGAGCAGCTGTTGGTACATAGTGATACTTTTAAAACTTTAGCTAGACATCTCTTAAAATGGAAAGTAGATCTGTCAGAAGACAGGATCAGCATGAATAGCAAAATAAAACCTAGTAAAGTATATAATCAAATTTTTACCTAAAATAGACCACAGTTCCTTAAAAAACTGGAAGCAGTCATTGGTATTGCTATGCCTAGATTTCCATGATGGTAAAAATTAATCCACAGCCCCAGCATTTTTATAGTTTTATTACTGGAAAACTGTGTAGGAGACCTAAAACATCCTATCTGTTTGGATTTAGTATCTTGATATTAAGGTGCTTGGCAATAGGTTTGAATTTTCAAAGAAAAAGCAGATAACACAGGTTGGTTGTATGTGGATCTTTTAAAAATGTTTGAGCCTTTTACTGGTCTACCAACTGAGGAAGATTTTCAGAATAGAGGAAAAAGATTTTGAACTTTCAACCTTGTTGAATGCTGGCTGGCAAACCTGAAATCATCCGTCTATATTCTGCAAAGTGGTTGTTCCACCCAGGCAAATATTCACACTTTCCATGGCTGTGTTTACAGGGTTGGTCATCCTCATGCAGATCACTGGTTTACAACTCTTGTGCTCTGGGTTGTCCTTCTACTGCCCAATTATGTCTTTCTCTTACTACAGCCTTTTAACTTACTACCTGTTTTCTCTACACATCCTGATTCCCTGTTGTGGTTTTGGTTGCCTTTTTTTTTTTTTCCCCGCATGGGACTGGAATTGCTGATAAAAGTGACATGCCATAGGCAGTAAGATCAAGAAAGAGTAAATGATTTTACTATCAAGTATTGGACTTCTCTTCCCCTTGTTCAGTGGGTGTAACGTGGACTAACCTTCTTCTCTCTGAAATCTTTTGTCCCCAAGGGAATGTGGAGCACTCCCTGAATGGCTGATTTTTCTCCTGGAGATAGAAATAGTACAAAATCGACTTACTTTCATTTCAGGAAAAGTAATTTTTGAAAGATGTCCTTAGCTGTGCTGGAACAAGATGATTAGGAGAAAATCAGTGAGGGAAAGGTGAATCTGGTATAAATGTAATTCTAAAGAAACAGCAGTGGCAGAGAAACTGAGTTTAGGACATTGCTTGTAAAAATTATTTATCTGTGCAAATATGTCTATGTTCGTAATAGTTTTGCATCTCTATGTCCTGTCCGCTGGCTGTGGTCTCTATTACATGTACTGTTCAACTGCCTTCAAGTGTTGCACATCTGTTGAACTGAAGGCATATTTAAATTTGAATTAATGTCACCAATGCATTAATAATTTCATCTACATGCAGTTTTAGATTATTGTCTATCTTCATGTTTTCTTAGAAATGGTATATTGAAGCAGTGAAGCTAAGTAGTGAGCATCACCACAAGCTGTTTCTGCTGATTTGTATTAATATATACTTCAACCAATCATCTGAAGATTATTATGAAAAGTAAAGTAACATTGAAAATATTTTATTGAAATCACTGACAAAAAACAATTCAGTGGAGAAATAAAATTTATTTGCTTTATAATAGATCCTCTAGCACGTACTGCAATCTCAATGCTTTTCCTGAAGGTATGGTTTGGATTTCTTATGCACCAAGCCATCCACTTGCATCCAGTGTTTGTCGTTTGAAGTTACACTTTTACACTCACAACATAATCTTCATATAAATGGATTTTTTTTTTTTTTTTTTTTTTNTTTTTTAGATAACAGCACCTGAAGGCTTATTTTGACTGGTAAAAACATCCCTGAGAAGTCAAGGCAGTGTTGCTAATGTGGAGTTACACAGCTCTGAATCTGTTTTCTTGTGGAAGGTCAGACAGGTCAGAATTTTGTCGAGTGGGAATCTGTGCCGAGAGATTAAGTCTTTATGCATCCGTTTTGAAACTAGGATTTTTGTTCATGTAAGGACAATTTTTTTTAGTAGACCTTTATTAGTTTCTGTCAGTGAAAGAATATTGGTTTTGCTTGTGCAGTCATACCTCCACACTCTTCTATATGTTACAGAATGATAGAATCATTTTGGCTGGAACAGACCCTCAAGATCATTGAGTCCAACCATAACCTAACTCTGGCACTAAACCACGTCCCTAAGAACCTCATCTACGTGTCTTTAAACACCTCCAGGGATGATGACTCCACCACTGCCCTGGGCAGCCTGTTCCAGTGCTCGACAATACCTTCTTGTAAATAAATTTTTCCTAATATCCAACCTAAACCTCCCCTGGAGCAACCTGAGGACTTTTCCTCTCATCCTATTACTTGCTACTCAGGAGAAGAGACCAACACACTCCATGCTACAACCTCCTTTCAGGCAGTTGTAGACAGCAATAAGATCTCCCCTCAGCCTCCTCTTCTCCAGGCTGAACAGCCCCAGTTCCTTCAGCTGCTCCTCATAAGACTTGTTCTCTAGACCCCTCACCAGCTTTGTTGCCCTTCTCTGAATTCTCTCCAGGATCTCAATATCTTTTTTGTTGTGAGGGGCCCAAAACTGCACGGAGATGCAGCCCCACCAGTCCTGAGTACAGTGGGATGATCACTGCTCTGGTCCTGCAGGCCACACTATTTCTGATACAAGCCAAGATGCTCTTGGCCTTTTTGGCCACCTGGGCACACTGCTGGCTCATGTTCAGCTGGCTGTTGACCAACACCCCAAGTCTTTTTCCACCTGTCAGCTTTCCAGCCACTCTTCCTGTAGCGCTGCTTGGGGTTGTTGTGACCCAAGTGCAGGACCTGGCACTTGGCCTTGTTAAA
>VWYH01002192.1:65424-120871 GCA_013399365.1 Pampusana beccarii
CCAGTTCTTTATCCGTCGAAGAGTCCACCCATCCAGGCCATGAGCTGTCAGCTTCTCCAGGAGAATGCTGTGGGATACGGTGTCAAAGGCTGTATCGAAGTCTAGGTACATAACATCCACAGCCTTTCTCTCATCCACTGAGTGGGTCACTTTGTCATAGAAGCAGATCAGGTTGATTAAGCAGGACCTGCCTTTCATAAACCCATGTTGACTGGGCCTGATTGTTTTGTTGTCCTGTATGTGCTGTGTGATGACAGTCAGGGTGATATGTTCCATGAGCTTTCCTGGCACTGACATCAGACTGATAGGCCTGTAATTCCCTGGATCCTCCTTCCAGCCCTTCTTGTAGATAGGCATCACATTTGCCAAAATCTAGCCAGCTGGGACCTCTCCTGTTAGCCAAGACTGCTGATAAATAATTGGAAGTGGCTTGGTGAGCACTTTCTTATTTAAAAAAAAATATATGAGCCTGAGAGCTAGGCAAATCAGTGTGAGATTTAAAAGGAAGTAATCCATTTTAGAAGCTTTTCAAGATGACATTGATAACAACAATGAAATACATCAGCTAGACTATATTTTCTTATGGACCTGAGAAAGCGGTTATTACCAGAGGCAAATCCTCTCAGATCTTCTGTAAGAGGTATGTAAGAAGGACTTGGAAGGCCCCAGATTTCTTTTGAAGACATCACCAATGTATTCCAGACCTTTCCAGTCTTTTCCATGTTCACACTTGCCCTTGCAAGAGAAAGGATGACAGACAGTTACTGGTACTGTGGAGCAAGTCCTCGACTGCTCTTCTCCTTTCCTACAATTTTTGGCTGTGAAAAAGCAGGTGTAACTGTCCCTGGTGTAACTGAAACGAAGCTATCCCACAGCTCAGTCTGCCCTGAAACAGAGTTGTTACCACCATTTAAATCTTGATTTATCCCTGAATAATACATAGTCCAAATAAACTCTATACAGTGCTACGTGGGAATTACATTTACAGTTGCATTTACAGATGAGAAAAAATGTGTAACGTTGTCCACTTAGGTAAAATGATGTTGTGTATACATTTTAAGAATAATTGTCTGTTTTTAAAGCTGACAAGTTGACACAGAATATGATCCAGCTGAATATCTCCTAATTAAGTTGATTTATGCAAGTCTGGGTAGCTCCTAGAGAGTAGCTGGTTAGAACTTGTGGAAAACTAAAAATAGGGATGTGAGTCCAATTTCCTATATTAAACATATTTAGGTACGGACATGCATTGGTTCTAAGTAACTTGTGAGTTTCGATTAGAGTACATAATTATTATACTTCTATTTGAAATTGCCAAGCTAGTATAAATTTAACATATTTCTTATTCTAAGAGCAATCTAGTCTTTTAAAACATGTAACATATTTTATATGCTAATATTTATATGGTGTCTAGGAATTACTGGTAGACAGATTTTTGGATGCAGTAATTTCTTATAATGCCCTGTTGAGGTTTGGTTTTTTGTTGTTCTTGTTTGTTTGTTTGTTAGTTTGGTTTGGTTTTGGTTTTAAACATGATTTTTGACATTAAAAACAGCAAAAAACTCCAAAAAACAAAAACAAAACCAAAAACAGTTTAGTGTCTAGTTAAGGTGAAATGTTCTCTTTATTTGCCATTCATCTGGTAGAACTCTCGTAAAGTTCTTTCCCAATATTTTATGATGTTTTGGGTTGTAATTGTCTATGTCCACATCTTTCTCACTGTTCTTTCTCAGTATTCTTAGTGGCATCTTAGTGGCACTTATCAAAACACGAAAATTTGTTCATATTTGGCTTATTCATAGGTAGCATGTTTGTATTCTCTGTTTCAATATTATTTGATATCTCAAAATTCAAATCTGGAGGTGGTTAACATTCATATGTTTTATATAAATCTCAGATTTAATATTCAGATCTTCAGTCACTTAACCTTTTAGATCTTTTTCACTTCTTAGAAACTAGAAAGTGTATTCAACACTGTTACAAAACAGCATGTACAGCTTGCAGGTTCAGTATTTGTTGAGCACCTTGGACCTGCTTTCACATCTGTGTACTATTTGTGTGCGTGAATGCAACTGCCCAAAGTGAATTATAGAAATGGATTTTGGGCATCTACTTTAATAAATGTTAGTTTTCCAGCTACAGAAAAAACAGGCGAAACTGAATCAAAGGAACATTCAGTGTAATCTTTGATCTTGTGTATGATAATGTAGTGATTCCATGATTTGATGCAATTCATTGTTGTATCTTCACAACTAAATAATTCTCACAAAGCTCACACAAGCTCATGGCCCATATGTACTGAGGGTAAATTATGCATTTTGTCAGGTTGGCTGTTTTTAAGTGAGAGGGCATCACTGCTGGGGTGCTGGGTGTACGAGGGCTGTGCTCTGCAACACGTACAGCAATTTACTTCTGCCTGTGGATTTTGTGCAAATTGTCAGACTTGTTCTCCTTTCTGAAAACAAGTTTTCATTTCTGCTGTTGACTGCAGATAGTAATTCCACGAACACACATCATAGGCAGGAGTTGATGTGACGAACTGCCATATTAATCTTTTTTATCATAGCCAGTTCTTGCCTCCTTGTAGCGAGCTGGCTTATCTGCAGACAGATAACGAGAACAACAGTATGAAAAAATGTAATATATGTTTTGTTGTTCTTCACAGTATCTGTGTTTTACTCTGAAACTGTTTTGGTGATAATGGCTGGCCCTGAATACTCACATAAAAGATCAAGACCAAGAGGGAGCTTGAGACCAATGACTCCTTTTCCAAAGTCCCGATCCTGTTGTTGTTGTTGTTTTTCTTCTGCTACCATATTTAAAGAGTTCTAAGCAAAATTAAACAAATGTTAAAAAAAACCCTAAGTTTAATTAAAAAATCAGTTACATTTTGTAGTCATTCTTTATTGCAACATTTATTTGAGAACAGAAAATAGCCAGGTGATTAGCTGTAAACATTATAGCATAGGTTTCTGAGGTTAGGTGAGATGAATAGCACCTTAACATCACAATGAAGGGATGAATGCTAGGTTGCTCTGCAGGAAAATCATGTAGCTAATTTAGTCATTATTGAAGGTGGGACTCTTAATACCTGGCAAGCAATGTCATATGTGGTTTTGTACATCTGTTCCTAATTCCGCTACGTGATAACGGTTCTTGGTTCCATCAGAAAGCAACTGTAAGATGGATATAGTATTTCAAGCAGACTGATGCATTGGGAGAATTTGAAACAACGCTAGATTCTAGACTTTTGGAGAATTTTTTTTGTTTGTTTCAAAAGACCTGGAAAATTGCTCACTAGTGATGTTACACATTTTTAAGGTTTATTGGGTGAATAACCACTTCTCTGATTATAATATTAAAATTACATCAGAAACCATCTAAAGAGAGGGTGAGGCCATAAAGTCAGTCACAGTCATGAGCATCTGAATGTATATTTATCTGTCATTAAAAACAGCATTTTAACTGTTGTGATAACACATAGAACTTCAGATCAATTCTACATTTTGTACAAATATGTTTAATGCTATCTTGAAAGGAACACAGAAGTTTTCAGATTACTTTTTCTCACTTCTCCACTGAATTTGAGAACAATATGTTCTCAAGAACCGTCTTCTGGGTTTCTTTGAACTGCTTAAATCCGTGCTTTAGTGACAGTCTCAAAGCCATGATGAGACACTTCTAATTAGAAAAGACTACTTAATTCTCTGAGGCATTTTTTAAAATGGTGAGAGCTTGTACAAAAATAGCAAAAATCAATGAGTGACATCTGTGGATTCTCCTGCATTACAGCATCCGAAGTTTTGATGTTCTGACTGGGGCCAATTTCTTCACTCCCTTAAGGAGTATCACTGTTGCATAGATGTAGCTGTGTGGATTCTGCTATGCATTTCTAACCAAAATATTTTCCGTTTAGGAAGGTCTCTGAGATTGATGATGCCATGCTTCAGTATTATGGTATGCTGAGATACCATGTTGAAAGTGTCATGTTGATTTGTCAATATACCTCCTTTCTGATTTGCTGGTTTTTTGTTCTTGCTCTTGGTTGTTTTGTTTGTTTTTCTTTTGTACTGTTTTGTTTTAAAAGAAGACGCTTTAATAGTTGAATTAATATTAATTACGTATTAGTGTGGTAAGTTTTTCAGAAGGTATTTAGAAATAGATAAATAGATAGATAAAAGCAGTCCAGTTGAAATGTCTGGTGTGCAGAATGCTAAAATCCAGCCTATAAGTTTGAAGCCTTGTCAAAACCTCACTGACTTTAATAAGACTTATAGCATGCATTTGAGGAGGCAGATTGCAGGGATGAGGCTCAAGTTAATACTGAGTTGTTGTATGACAACTTACTAATAACAATCTTTTTGCGACCTGTTCCGATAGGTTATTTTGTGGAGAAGACGGGACTTCACTTTGTTTTTTCGCTGGAGGAATTTTTGGCTTGCAACGGATAGCCTGGGGAAAATAAGTCAGATTAACTCCATAGGGCTCATGGAGCTGTTTGTTTTGTCTGTATCTATGTGTGTGTGTGGTTGCATGGACATGGGGGTTTCCTTCCTGAAGGATACAAACGTGTCTTGTATTGCCTTCGTGTCCTTCATCTGCTTTCCTACTGATTGACTGTCTTTTCATGAGTAGCATGCATGTTGAGAAATATGCTCTGTTTTTGTCCTTTGGAAATGATAATTTCTTGCCACAGAGAGCTCAGGTCATGTGAAATTATCTTCCTCCTGCTGTTTGGCATGCTGTTGTCTCAGTCAGCTGGACCGCTCTGCACCGTGCTTGTATGTTTTCTTAAAAGCTAAACGTGTGTTTCAGATAAGAAACAACACATGTTATTGTGTAGAATCCGGCGCATTAATTGTGTCGTGTGAAACAAGGTGATTGAACGAAGGATTCTACTTCTGTTTTCTGTGAAGTCAGTTCTATTTTTTTGCAGAAAGTCAAGTTTTGTTTTATAGAAAGACAATCTGCCTGATATGTCTTTCAAAACTGCTTCATCAACCAAAGTCTTCCAAGAAAAGTAGATAGAAAGGGATCACTGCAAATGAGGAAATAGAGAGTAGGAGGAAAGCAGATTTCCAAATTACATTATGGATATTCTTAAATATATGAAAATAACAAAATTTAATTGACATTATTTCCTCAGAAACTGTGGTAGCATTTGCTGGATAGTTGATACCACCATATAATCAATGCCAAAAAGCCCTTTGTAGCTTTAGAGTAAAAGCAAATATGGGCCCTTTAAGGACCATCAATATAATACTTGGGAGTCAGGGTGTGATCAACTTAATAATTCTCCTGGTTTTTTTTCCATTGAGTTTTGATTTGGCCACTTTTGAAATCTCTGGTTGAAAATTAGAAGTGCTAACCTGAATAACCCGTCAGTGTGGCTGCTTGGGTGAAATGAGGGAATTGTCACAGCTGCTGGCTGCAAACTATGTCTTGTGAGTTAGAAAGAACAGCCAGTAATTTAGGCATTACAAGAAGGATGACTCTCAATTATTTCATTTTAGTTCAATCATTCCTCTTATTTCATTCCTTCTTTCTTTTTTTTTTTTTTTTTTTTGATTGCCAACCCAGATTTTCCTGATCACTTACTGCAATGTTGATTTTTTTAGATTTTTTGAACTGAAGAGAGAAAGCAATGGATTCCGCAGATATATATTACTTTCTTATTTCTTCCTTAGTGCAGTTTCAGTAACATATTTGCATTGCATGTTCCATATGGCCTCTACATTTTAAAAATTTTTATTGTAAAAAAATTAATTGCTGGCATGTTGTAAAGTAATTATTAAAAGCAGGCACCCAGGAAGGCCTCCCTGTTGTGAGTGTTTATTGCTTGCTTGTTACAATGATTATTCTGTATACTGTTCCTTGAAGCTGCTACTTAATGGGGACAGATGAGCTGTTAGATAAATTATATTGTTTGGGAAGTTGATTTTTTCTTTGACTCTTTGGGATTTAGCAAATACAACAAGTAAATTTCAGAGGTATTTGTCTCAGGAAAAAATAAATACCTTTAAGTTTTTTGGTTGAGATCTTTTTTCTGCCCTTTTCGTACATAACTACTGTCATACTGTTGCTTCTTTGAGTGTTTAATTAGCACCAGAAAAATTCAATCTGTACATAATCCATTGTACATCAGTAGTATCTCTGGTAAAAACTGAAGTTATAATAGAATGGTATTCTCTACCTTAAAGTTAAATCATGAGGTGCTCTTCTTATTTTGAAAAGCAGAGTTCTTTCAAAGTACCCATGGTATTCTTTATTTTTTTTTTATTCTATTCATGATAATTTTTGTTCTCCAAATTCATATATAAGCTATAAAATCAATTTTATAAAGCAGGCTACCAGATCTGAGAGATCCACCTAATCCATTGTTTGTATTGAGGTATTTGAAGAATACACTAATACCTTTAACATTTGGGATGTCCGTGCTTGGTGATGCTATTGTGGGAGAACAGTTGATAGCCACAGTATGCTTTCATTGTCTTGCCTGACAAAGAATTAAGTCACATCCATATTTCAATTTTGTCAAGGTGGTGTTTGCAAGTTATGTTGTTCCTTTGTTTATTTGATTATTACATTTTCTTAGGATGTAGCTTGGGTGTGGTAGGATTTTTTCTTTAATCCAACGGTACCATATTGGAGTTTTTCTGTAAAAGAATTGTCTTAATTGTTTGGCTGAAAGGGAGGGTTGAAACAGGCTCATCTGAAAACTCCTGCTAAATTTATATTAACCATGTAAATGCTTTTAGTGATAAGATCATGTAAGAAAATACAATATAAATGTATTATAATATTCTTGTCTAGAAGTATATATTGGGTAAGTGGACTGAGAAGAAAAATATATTATATTTCTGTTCCAGCCTGTCTTTTAGGTTGGGGTGGTGGGCTAACACTAGAAGCGTTAGCAGGTTAACATTAATAGTCCCCATATTGCAGGTATCATGGATTTTCAGCAAGAACCATCCACATGCAACGGATAACACAGGTTAGATTATTTCTTAATGTGTCTTTGCTTGTCACTTAGAAAAACAAAACAAAACAAAAAGCAAAACACAATCAATCCAACAGGAAACCTAAACCAGACAAGAGCTAATGTGCAAATTTAAATAAAGACTTCTACACCTGTATCCACAAATCACAGTTGGGTGTGTTATGCAGAATTTCAAAGATTACAAACCCGTATGAAATAGCATGAATAGCTTAAAAATGTAGTTAATGCTGTGCTTTCATCTCACACATCAGGCTTTCATGGCAATCCTGGAGAGTTATGAATTTCATCATGAATTACTATGATTCATCATACTAATCGTATTTCAGCATAAATTACTGTGATCGTTCATTATTTCAGTTGCAGCTTATATGTTTTTTGGACTTCACAGGTGATGCAATTACAGAATGTTTGTTGTCACCCCTTATTGTATTAATGATAAATTAAATATTTGAGCCAATGCAGTTATTTGTCTGTACACTGTCCACTCTTTGCAGAACTGAAATCTGGGAACTTGAAAGTTCCTACAGCCTAAATCAAAGCCAGAGGTTTGCATCCTCTAGGACCTTATTTGAATAGCTTAGACATAAGGCCAAAATTTCTACATTCTAGGAAGCCATATAAATATTTAGATACTATTAAAGTACTTAATTATGTCTTGAAGTGTTGCTATTTCTGGTAATATTCAGAGATTATATTAATTTAAATGGTAAGGCAGTTAGATTCCTTGAAAACTATCCTAGCAATTTATTTTTTTAAATTTATAATACTATTAAATGAAAAAACCTTTTGATTACTGTGACAACAGGCATTCTTTACATGTGAAGTGGGGTTTTCATTCAATGAATTGCTCAGCAAGGCAATCATCTAACTATTTTTTTTTCCATCTTCATTTTTTGTTATAATAGTTCTGAATGAATAACATCAAAACAAGTTTAGAGTGAGATTTTTTTTTTTCCAAAACTGAAATATAGTAAAAATAAAATAAAAAAAACTTAAAGGAAGAAAAACCCTTTTACAGGTAGTAACAATGTGGAACTTTATAATGAATGTGAATAAAATATATTAAAAAAAAAAAAAAAAAAAAAAAAAAAAAAAAAAAGAAAAAGAAAAAAGAAAATGCATCAGCCAAATGTATGTTATATTTAGTTTTCTGTTGTGCTGTAACAACATTCATAGCCAGGCCAATACAAGATCTCAAAACAAGCTACCATTCTCTAATAATGACTTTTCCCACTAGCTTCTGTGTAATAAACTTGTAGTCNAGAGAGAACAACATGATCTAATTGCAAAAAGCAAACATTTTGGAATCTTTCCCTAATTATGGGCCAGATAATCCTTTTTGATTTTTGCCATGGAAAGGTGATAATAACCACAAAACTATTAAATGGCTGAAAATCTGTTAGTACTCAGAGTTTGGCTTATCTGATGTTACCTTCTATTGCATTCTGATTGGTTTTTTTCCACTTTTAATGTTTATGTGCTTGAAGAAAAATTGAGAATTGAGATGGGACCAGAGATGAAAGAGATGTGTTACAGGTGAAAATGATGCTGTTGGCTTGTGACGTGGGAAATATACAGGGATTACCTATAATATTTTTCTTAGTTTAATATTCTGGTTGGCAAGTATTCTTGGAGGGACTGAAAAAAAATGACCAGGTGCAAGTATGGTGAGATGGCAGTGTGACTGAGCTGGCACAGGTGGAATAGTTAATCAGGTAGGGAGTAGCCATGAAGAGCCCCTCTCTTCCAGAAAGTACTGAGACAACCCAGTGACGTTGATGATTTTATTCCACTTTATTTTGATAGGGAGACATCAAGGCATGGGTAATTACGGAAAGTGCTGTGTCTCTATGCATTTTGAAAGGAAAAAAAAAGAGATATTGCACACTGGAAAGGAGTTCTCCTTGAGTTTATTCTCAATTGAATAAACATCCTATTTATTACTTACATTAATTCATCAAGCTGTGGCTTGTAGATACCCATCTAAGGAATCACTTACATGTCAGCCTTTTGTGTTAATTTTTTAATGCCTTTGGCTATGAAGTTGGAAGTAACAGCAGGCTTAAAAGGCTATCATGTATAATCAGCACTTCCTGAATGTAGTAGTAACAGTGATATTTTTTTGTCATTTAATGTAAAAAGATATGCCATTAATATTTATCATTATTGTAAAAAGTCTCACAAGAGTATCATTATTAATCAAAAAGTTTCAGGAGAGTTCCACAAACTCTGCAGTCAGATTTTTAGTCTTATGAATAAGTAATAAAACATAGGCACTGGCTTCTTAATACATTTCATATTTAGAAACTAAAATTATTATAACTTCTTCCAGTATTCTAACATGCTAATGATGAAATTGCAGGAAAGCCCTGGAGGAGAAAATGTTATTTCACACCTACTACCTCCTGCCTTGACAATGAGAAGCAACAGTATCTCTTTCACTGTAACGTGTACCTCTGTTTGCTCGTGGCTTGATGGTATGACCTGTGCACGGGACTCTGTCCTTCGTGTCGCTGGTGAACACCAGGCAGCAGCAGACACAGAAATGGTCACTGGATGCAGGATGCTTTGCTGGCATTTTTCATGGGACAATTCTATGCGTCATTTATCACACATTTTTGTGGAATATATGCTCAGATCACTATGTATTTACTGCATGGCGAAAAACATTGTAAGTTAAAGGTGGTCTGGAATTCTTTCACTAACAGGGTTTTCACGGGAAAGTGTCAGAAAATCAAAACATAAACTTTTTGTGGAAATACCGACGTTGTAAAAAGGTCGACCACAGGTCAGGTTCCAAACTTGTTTGATTCAAGCTTAAATCTTGCATGAGGTTAGGCAAGAAATTATAACCTTCAAAATTCACTTTGTGATATTGCAGTTGAAGTGTGAGATGTGTTACTTTTAAGGGAGCTTGCAGTTGACACAATACCTAACGGTGCTATGCGGTTTCCACTTGGACTGGTGGAAGAGCAGAACATGGGGAGAAGGATGAGAAAACGAATCTGTTCTCTCTGACTAGCTTCAAACAGGAGCAGAGAGAGGTGCTCTCAATGTAGACATACTGTAAACTACTAATCTATAATACTGCATTCTAGTTTGTTATTCCAGTACTATTTTCATTTTTTAAACTGGAGTTCACAATACGATCCATCTTAAAATAAGCAAAACCTGTTAGCTACATAGATGTCTAAAGTAAATTTTGATACATCATGACAGGTTTGTTTTATTTAAAAATAAAAAATAATAGGGGAAGCATGGAAATAAGAGTAGTAGTTTGTTCTTGAATATATGTGTACACCTTTCTACACGCAAACAGTTGAGGAGGATACTGGCATTAGTTCAAGGGCCTGAATGCCAAAAAGATGATAAGTAATAAATTTCTGAAGAATTTTGAATTTCAGAACTAAAATTTGTCATGTGTATATAAAAGTGGTTTAATTTGGGAGTAGCTGTAATCCTAGCTTCCATTTAATTTTGTGTTCAAGACCTGAAGCACAAAGCCTGCAAGCTATTCTGCACAGGGAGGCTGCTCTGTTTTTGAAGAACCCCTTTGATATCTGTGGAACAGATTACACTCAAAGTCAGGTAAATCTTTGAAATTTTAGGATTATCATAAGCCTTCGCATTCAGAACCCAACATTTAATAATCACTTCTTTAGTCATAAACACTAGCGTATTTTATGAAGGTGCTGTGCAGACTTAGGATGATTTTCAGTCTGTATAGAACTAACTGTGATTATCACAAGGAAAAGCATTGACTACATGCCCAGTATGGTGGCTAGTCTTCAGGTAGTCCAAATTGTTTTCCTTTTTATGGGTCAAACCCTGGGGCCAACTGCTAAGGCATCTCAACCCAATGAAGTGGTTTTCCTCAAAGGCTGACCTCCAGGTCATCCTTGAGCAGGATCTGAAATAGCATTCTTTGAACAACCATCTAGAATAATATGTGTTTGGTTGTTGTTAGTGTTTGTTTTGTTTTGTTTGTCTTTGTTGTTTTTCTCTGTGAAGAATTCTCTGTGAATTCTTATCCATCGATAAGATTGCTCTTTTCCTACTTGTACTGTAGGAGGGCTGTCGCGCATATCAAAGTGCATTGGCATGAAGGAGAATGGACATGGTAGCCTGTCCTTTTAATTCTATTCTACTTCTACTTCTACTTCTACTTCTACTTCTACTTCTACTTCTACTTCTACTTCTACTTCTACTTCTACTTCTACTTCTACTTCTACTTCTTTCTACTTCTACTTCTACTTCTACTTCTACTTCTTTCTACTTCTACTTCTACTTCTATTTCTACTTCTGCTTCTACTTCTACTTCTTACTTATTCTAATACAGCTTTTAATTCTAACAGGACTTGTATTTCCTTGCCCGCTTCACCCCCCTTAGCAAAAAAAAAACAAAAATTACTTGCTACTACTGCCATGGAACAATATTCAAGTTCAGGCACTGTCAGTTCAACCTAAAGAATCCAGACTTTTACCAGGAGGAAATGAGGAGACCCATGAGAGGTGTTCTAACCCATGCCCTGTGATCTCTTTTCCTTCTGCCTAACGACATCTTGCTTTGACCAAAGAAATTAGCTGCTCAGATTCTCTCCTATAGTTTGTCATTGAAAAGATAAGTGTTTGATACTTCTGCTTCTATATTATGTTCATCTGAACGTGAGACCTACATGGCAACACCGAAGGACAGGCAAAACAACCAAATGAAACCAAGCCAAAACNGTTTTTCTCTGTGAAGAATTCTCTGTGAATTCTTATCCATCGATAAGATTGCTCTTTTCCTACTTGTACTGTAGGAGGGCTGTCGCGCATATCAAAGTGCATTGGCATGAAGGAGAATGGACATGGTAGCCTGTCCTTTTAATTCTATTCTACTTCTACTTCTACTTCTACTTCTACTTCTACTTCTACTTCTACTTCTACTTCTACTTCTACTTCTACTTCTACTTCTACTTCTACTTCTACTTCTACTTCTACTTCTACTTCTACTTCTACTTCTACTTCTACTTCTACTTCTACTTCTACTTCTACTTCTACTTCTACTTCTACTTCTACTTCTACTTCTACTTCTACTTCTACTTCTACTTCTACTTCTACTTCTACTTCTACTTCTACTTCTACTTCTACTTCTACTTCTACTTCTACTTCTACTTCTACTTCTACTTCTACTTCTACTTCTACTTCTACTTCTACTTCTACTTCTACTTCTACTTCTACTTCTTTCTACTTCTACTTCTACTTCTACTTCTACTTCTTTCTACTTCTACTTCTACTTCTATTTCTACTTCTGCTTCTACTTCTACTTCTTACTTATTCTAATACAGCTTTTAATTCTAACAGGACTTGTATTTCCTTGCCCGCTTCACCCCCCTTAGCAAAAAAAAAACAAAAATTACTTGCTACTACTGCCATGGAACAATATTCAAGTTCAGGCACTGTCAGTTCAACCTAAAGAATCCAGACTTTTACCAGGAGGAAATGAGGAGACCCATGAGAGGTGTTCTAACCCATGCCCTGTGATCTCTTTTCCTTCTGCCTAACGACATCTTGCTTTGACCAAAGAAATTAGCTGCTCAGATTCTCTCCTATAGTTTGTCATTGAAAAGATAAGTGTTTGATACTTCTGCTTCTATATTATGTTCATCTGAACGTGAGACCTACATGGCAACACCGAAGGACAGGCAAAACAACCAAATGAAACCAAGCCAAAACTAAAGAAAACAAAACAAAAAGCAAGCCAGCAGAAAACACCCAGGCACTTGCTAAATTTGTTTAGCGAGGAAAAATTCACAGTTAAATCTCATTAAAATCTAGAGGTTTCATTATGTGTAGCCTGGATAGCATGTCAAAAGTGCTCAATGCACTGCTAGAAGAGGAATGCAAGGAGGGTCAGTTGATTCCCACTTCACCACAAAAGCAGCAAGAAAAAATTGGAGCTAGAATCATAGAATAATAGAGTATTTTCAGTTAAGACAGAGAGTTAGAGGTGGGATCCAACTCCTCATAACTGCCCCTTTCCTTTTGATCTGTTTATATCTCTGTTTTCATCTTTAGCAATGTAGGACAGAAGAACCAAACGTTCCTACAAGAGGGTCTCTTTCTGATGAAGTAGTTGTCATTATTCAGATGCTGATACCAGAGGAAAGGGGATTTTTGACATCTACAGAATATGCGTCACTCATAGTAAAACAGGCCCACTATACAGAGCTGGACACAATCCCACAACAGCCTCTAGTGCTTCATTCTTGACCCTCTTTTCACCATAACTTTGAGGGATATCAGGTCTTGGACAATGCTCGGAGCAGTCTGTGGGATGGTGGGATGTAAAGACTTGGTAGTAGGCAGATTGAGTAAGTCACTTATGGGGAAAGAGATTTATGGGCTTTATTTTTTTTAAGATGGTATGTTAACGTGTTGGATCTACACACCATTTTTAATAATCTGTGTTTTGTTCTGTTTAGTCAAATTTGTATTGCACTAAGAGCAGGATTTCTTGCAAAAATCTAATCAATCAGCATTGAACCTGATCTATTAGAAAATGTCTGATTTCTTTAGGACTAGGTATCTGATGAATTTAGGAGAAAGTAGATGGTTAGGGAGGTAATGATAATGTTCCTGTTGAAAATAGAAGCAATATAGTACTCTGGGAAATGTAAGTTCATGCAAATTATAATTCATGCTACTGAATAGATAAGCATTTTCAGCAAATACTTACAGCTACAGTTTTCAGCCAATGATTTTGAAGATAAATACAGAGGTCTCTCCCACTGATAAATACTGTGCTTTCTGTGTTTTTACTTTATCTACTTAACGATAATCATTTTTACTCTAATTTACATGCTAATATGTTTTATCTGAGAAGACCTGTTGTCTTCGTTGCACTTCTGACAATGAAACCTACCAAATTTACTTCATGCTCACTTTTGTTTATTCATAGCATGTTTCAAGAAAATAAAAGATGTAGTGGAGTGCAATATTCTCTGGTATTGATCTATCATTATTCAAGATAGTTTTTATTGTGATACCTTGTAGGTTGCTGTCAATAATTAAGCTTTTTGGACAATGTTGTTAGGCTTGCTTGGCGGCTATACAAGGAAAACATTCATATTGCATTGTCTTCCTTTCGGTCACCTACCAGGGTATATGTATAAAGAAGAACAAGGTTGCAAAATGCTGAAATTGTTGTTTGAAGTGACTTGTCTTGAACTGTCTGCAATATCCTGATACTTCGAACGCAGCTTTCATGACCTGAATTGCTTTATTTCTGAATAGCTTATCAGGGGACTTCAGATGATACTTTGTCTAAGGTAATAAATGTCTGCCCACTTTTAGGCTTTTCTGTATAGCACAAATATAAATAGAAGAAAACTCTTTTTTATGGATTTATCCAAATTTTTATGCATACATCTTACATGCTTGATTTAAGCAAGACTAGCAGGAGCCATTGGCAGCAATTTCTCACTCAGTAACCCAGCAATCAGGCATAATACTGAGAAAGAAGTGGTATGGCACTAGAACACGCTGAAGGCCTCAAAAGTTTCTAGACACTTCTTAAAATAATAGCTTTAAACTACTTAGCAAGGAAATTGTAACAGGTAAGTAACAAGTGGAAAATCATAAAAGCTTGTACAGAAATTGAAAAACAAATACTACCAAATTCAAATAAAAATAAATACGGCTAAAAAAGCAAGAACTAATAAGAAAATTATGAGAAATAGGAAATGTGGTTTAAACATTGCCAGATTAAAAAATAAATGAGACAAGAAACTGAAAATCAAACAAAATCCTAAGAAATTGTCTTAAAAATTGGGCTGGCGATGAAACATAATTATGCAATGGAGAAAACAATTCAAGTACTGCCTCTGTTGACAATATCAAACAGGAATAATGCCATCAAATACTGGAATTGTTTTGGACTTGCACAAGAATGATGCAAGTAGCGTTTGGATTTAAACTGATTCTGCTGATCTAGATAGAAGTTGTTGTATAACAGCTCCTGATGTAGAGGTCCTGAGCACCAGATGTCTGATCCAGCTTTTTTGGAAAAGTTTTGCTTTTAACTTCTCTAGGAGATTTATTCTGCCTTAAACCTACAGGAATGCCAAGTGTTACGTAAATAATGCTTTTATCATTCAGGATGTTCAGCACTGCTGTGTGTTATGTACTCCTTCTCTTTGCCAGAAATGAGGCCGTGTAATCAGGGGGAGCATTGTCTGTGTCTGGCTACAGGGCTTGCACACAACGGTGGCTCTGATGAGCACAAAACCTAATTTAGAAGCAGGATTATGTCCTACCCCCATAGTGGCAAATAACTGAGGGTGTAATTACCTCATGGTGGGAAATGGTCTGGGCCGGCTTTGTTTTAAAAAAGAAAAAAATCAGGAAGTTATTTTGAGGTTAAGATCTAAACAAAGAAATGGCAGCAGTTAACCCAGTATGATTCTGGTGTGTNAAAAGAAATTAAAGAAATTAAAAGTTCCAGTGGCAAATACACAACTACAACTTGCACAAAATAATGGGTGATTCCTTTAATGGGGCCCACAAATAGAGGGGAAAGGAAAGGAATGCCCTAATGAGCCTCCAGGTTGTTGTTAATAGCTTCATTTGAGAAGATACATGTTGAATTTCAGATTCCACTGTTATATTCTATTTATCAGTGTTTTTTATTATAGTCATTTTGTTTGTCAAGATCAAGCAGCAACAATCTATTTGTGTACTCAAAATAATTCTTTTATATTTCCTGTTGGTGAATAATGAGGCTTCTCTAATCACCTGTTTGTGCTGTAACTACCATGTTCTTTGTTGTTGCCATAAATTACGGGATACCATTGGCAAATGATAAAAAATAATATTTGTGAGTTAGAGCATGGGGCTGGAGTCAGGAAATGATCTGCATTTTGCACTTGGGGAAAGAGAAAAAGAAAACGGATGAAGTTAATTGTATTAACAGAGTAATAAGTTGATGTGGAAAGACAGAAAGAAGTAGACCAGTGGTGATCTTGCCCTGCTGTGTGGATCTCGCCAGTCACTGTGGATCAGCAAAATAAGATGCATTCAGTCCCCTGGAGTTTTACTCTTGCATATAAAAAATTAATTCAGTCCTCCAAAGTGTACACTTCTACACTTGAAGCTTTGTACTCTTATGTGCTTTATCTGCTTATTTTCTGTAGGTGTACACACAGAAGAATTTATGGTGAACTGGAAGAGAATATACCTTCTAGATTATAGACATGGCATGTGAGAAAAAGCAGCTGTTTTCATTAGAAGGCAAACTTTATTTCTCAGGAGAATTCCATGAAACATTTTAGTGTAGGCAACACAAAATTTGATTTGTTGAAGCTGGAAGGCTTTGTAGATGTGTAATCCTTCAATTTTAATCAGGAAGTATTTTATTATCAATATCAGAAACTCACATGTGTCACAACAAAGTGTACTGAATTTTCTTTTAAAATCATCTTTCAGATTAATCTTTTTTTGTAGAAACCAATTCAATAAGAACCACCATCTGAATTCCCAACTGCAATAGTTACCATAAATAATTACCGAGAATTGAATAATAAACTCTTCAGAGGTGAAAGAAAATCTAGAAATACAATCCGTACCCTTAGAATTTAAACTAGTTCTCTCAATCTGAATTGTTCTTTTCCTGATATATCTGTTTCCTGTGTTACAACAATCCAATGACTTGAGCAGCCTTCCACAATAGTATGTTAATCCTTTGTTTTAAAAAGCAATAAATGTAATCTACTTTTACCTCAGACTTAATTGAGAAGTAAAATCATCATTCTTTCATCTTTTCAACTTGAAGTTCTCTGAGGTTTTACAGAGCAATGTAATGTTTCCATGAGAAACTGTACTCATACAAAGTCGTCTGAGAGAAAAGATATTCATGTCCATAAGTGTTTTCCATTCTGGGTCCTTTATTTGTTTCTGAAGATGACAGTGATCTAAAATTTTGTTTTGTATACCTTACACATAGACTTGAATGTACTTTAAATGCATATGTATATGTGTTTATATATGTAATACGTGTGTTGTATTCGTCTAGTGCTGTAGTCCCTAAAACAGGGTTCTTTACCTGGTGCGCGTGCATATGAGCCAAATTCTGCACACAGAGACAAGATATTGATTTTATTACAAAGTTGTACAAGTCTGGATGCTAGCTCAAACTACCATCCCAGCAATATGAAAGTCTCAATCATTTACACAAAACCCTACCAGTATATACATGCACCCATGTAGGGCCGATGAGTTACAATATTTGCATACAAATTATATAACACTATTCCTACTATGTGTGTTCAGTGAGTACGGGTCTTCTCCTGGAAGTGGGTAGCCTTTGACAAGGAGGTGTTTGTTGGGTTTTTTTTATTAAAATTGTATTATGATGAGCACAGATCACTTTAGGTTAAGCACATTGACGAAATTTGGCAATAATGACTAGATACTCAATAAATTCAATGGTTGAATTCTCAATTCTGGGATAGGTTTTGTTCTGCAGCTGAAAGTTAATTACTGCTAGACATCTCATCTTTTATTAGTCTGATATAAACTTTCTGGTAGGCCTCATGGTCAGGTATTTCGGCCTATCTAGCAACAGTGCTAGCAACATACAAGTTCATTTAAAAACCTCATTCTTACTCTGAAAAAAAATAGTTTTTGTTGTGGCATCTCATGTTTACAAACAGTAGGAGTCTGGAAAGTGGAAAAAGATCAGAAGGCGCTGATGAACAATGACAAAGGCTTAGAACTGCAATTGTACCTGTTAAAATGTAATCACCTCCCTCCCTTTTTTCCTCTATGTTTGATGAAAAAATACACTAATTTGTGTGGGTTTACATGTTATATTTATTAATTATAGATTTATTAATGAGATTCAGTATTTTCTCCTCCTTTTTAGTATTTACCCTTTCTTTGATATTTACTGTCTGACTAGACCTGGGCTATACACTCAGACTCAGGGCTCCGTTAAGTGCCAAAGAACAGCAGTTGCATTTCAAACAGTATGTTGTGGACATTCTGTACATAATTAACCATGTTAACATTACCTGGATGCAGTTAATAAAGCAAACCTGCAGATAACCCAAAAAAACAATAGCAAGCCAGTTAGGCAAACCCTGCTTTTTTTTTTTTCCTACTAATTAAGCCTGATTGGGAGACTAGGTTTATTTTCAGGTCCTCTTAAGACATACTGTTGAATCTGGGATGTGTATGGTATGTTGAAGGGCAGGTTAATCACTTGACCTTGAGACTAGAAGCAACTGTAGAGCACTTCAGTTCTCCAGATCAACTATTTTGGCTGTCTTGCAATGCCATACGACAAACCAGTTGTTATAGGAACATTTGTCTATATTCAGAAGCTGAAACAGAATACTTATTTAGCTTATTATTCACAGATCTATATGTACCATTATTAAAATAACAGTTAAGGTGCCTTTTACAATATGGTGTAATAAAAGCATCACATTCTCAGCCATTCCATTGGTGAATATGTTTCATTTATACCTTTTTCCTTCTCATGATTTTCCAATTACTATTCCTATTTCTTTATTTTAAAATCTTTCTCTAGACCAAGGAACAAGTGCACTCAAGCCTGCCACCCATCTTTGTTTAGGCTTGGTTAACAAATTACACTAGAAAATAAAAGTAAATTTTAAAAACACTGCCAAGAATACAGTTCTTTAGTGCAGTGTGGCCACAGTGACACAAGGTTTTTACATACACAGACTTTTCTTGCTTAACATTCCTATAAACCGTCATATAGCGAAGTGGCTTTTAAAGGCTGAGGCAGTCCTTGCAGCACAGCTTTGAGTGCTTGGATGGCCATGGTGGAAGAAAAGCTGTGGAGAGCTGCAGAGCAGGGAGGGTAGGTGGTTGGTCAAGGTCAGGGCTGTGCTGTATGGGTGAATATGGTGCAGATGTCCGTGAAACAAGTGTGGCCATCGAGCGGTTTTATGTAATTCAATTTACCACCTTAGCTAAAAGTCCTTGTTTTCAGTGTCTTTGTATCACATGCTGCTGCATGGAATAAGTGCTCTCAGAGGTTCACGCTTGTCTGATGCCTTGTCTGATGTTCTTGTCTGATGCCTTGAGTTAAAATGCACCTGACAGTATGTTGTTTCATCTAAATTTATATTGTATTTGGGGAAAATCTAGGGCTATAAGAAACCTCTTTTACAAGTAACAGTATGCTATACAATCTGTACAGGAGTCTTTATATGTACAAGACTTTCATATTTTATTCTATTTCTGAACAAGTTTTTACAGATAAGGTAAAAATATCATCTGTTCATCTTTCCAGAGACACTTAGCAAAAACTACCAGAAGAGTTTGCGTTGTTCACCCAGAGAGATTACATGTTACTGCCAGCTGCATCGTCCAAAATAAACAGAATCACTTCTTTATCGTAGCTGACAGCTGTAATACCCTTATTATTTCATATCTTTCACAGGAGGGACACAAATCTTCATTACCTAATTATTATTCTGACTACGATCAGCGACATCACCTTCCTGTAAAGTCAGAAAGAAAATGATCAAAAGCAGCAATATGGTTATTTCTCTTTAGGTGACATGTCTTTTTTGATGGTGACAGAACTTTCATGGTGATAGATTTAAATATCCATGTGGCCAAAAAATGCATGAAACGAATGCAAAAAGATCAGCTAATTATAACAATGGAAACTTACAGATTTATTCTCTTTAGCTACAGGGCTTGGTATGATAGAAGAGCTCAGTGTAGAAAAAGTTCATGTAGGAAAGAGCGTCGAGTGCCAGTATGTCTGTTAAAATGGTCATCTATCATGCTGGTGGGCTTTGGAAGTGAATCCCTTGATTGTCTCCACACACTGTGGTCACTCTTCTTCTGCCTGCAGAGGTGTTTTGATGGGTACGAGCTGGATCCATTCCCCAAGGGTGTTAGACTAGAAGCTGTACTCAAGTACAGACCATAATCGTTACTTAAGAGTCTGAGCCAAGGACTGGTCATTTGGGCACCTTCAAATCACATGGAGGGAACTGATTAAATCTGAAACAAAATCCACAGGCTTCATCTAATGTAGATAGAGAAGCTTGAGTGCTGCGTGCTCTGAATTACTGATCTGCTCATGTCGTGCCAGGCTGTTTTCTAATTTAAGCATAGCCAATGCTGACTGCTTCACATGGCGTATTTTCAGATATGTTTTGCAGTTTGGAATATCGCTTGAAAGCAGAAAATATTCTTTGGTTTTCCATATGTATTCTGAAACTATTGGTATAGGTGAATGTGTGTGTATTTTTTCATAAATGTGTATGTTTTTGTATATATATAGACATATATTTGTGGGATGCACTTGGTACTTAAATGATTTTTCAAAATTTTGAAAAGTTAATTATAAATTTTGCATTCTGTATTTTAGATACTTAACTTGAGATATCAAATGCTGCGCATTTCTTCAACAGCATTGACAATATTGTGTCCAATGTGACCAAATTAGGTATTTAAGAGTGGTTATCCAAAAGTAGAAGTATCTACAGATTGAGGGATACTTTTCAAAGTGTAATGAGAATATATTTCAAATTCATATTATTTTAATGTATTTAATTTTGATGAAGATAGGAGGATATCATGAAATGTAATTAGAGTTTTAAAAACTGTTGATGATTGCTTTTTAATTGCTCAGCTTTCAGATTTGGATTTACTTAGGATAGGAAAAGATAAATTCACAAGTGCTGAGATTAATAATTGCCTAGCAACTGGTGCCTGAGTACATCTAATACACGGCAGACAGAGTGAAAACAAAACACTTTCATTTCCATTTATATAAAGTATTTATAAGTATGGAGCTAAATATACATATGTGTGTATATGTACACATAGGCACATTTTGGTGCTTCCAAATTGCTAACCTCAAAAGTTGTGGAGCATAAAAAGGGAGAAATTGAAAGGTAAATACTGACATGTAAAGTGTGGATGAAAACTGTGAATATTTATTTGAAAGTGATAATTTCACAGTAAATGTTTGGGTGTTTTGTTGTTTTTTTTTTTTTTTAATAACCATCTTGCTTGACTGATGAAGTGAAAGTAGAAACTGGAAAGATAATTGTCAAGACTGTGTGTACCTGAATGCTCAGTCCATAAGGAAGAGTATGAAGGAAGACGCTACCTGTCTAAAGAATGTCATAAACATGATTGTTTATTTTAAAGGACACGCTTTGGACTGTGCTGCTGATTTGACTGTGCACATGGATTTTTCTCTTCATGGAAAGCAAGGGATGGGCAAGAGAGAGCCTGAGTTGCTTCCTGATCAGGAGGTTGAGGCATTTCAAGAGGCCTGGGAACAATTAATACTTTGAAAAAATATTTAGGAAGAGCTAATGATCTCAATTAGGCTCAATGTAGGTTAAGTCACATATGGAATCCAGATGCCTGTGTTGACCATCTGATCACCATGGATATAGAAGTGGAAGCTATAGAAGTGGAGAAGCCCACAGTAATTTCTAGCAAGAAATGTCAATATTTTGTTAACTGAGAAATTGCAAGTTAACATACTGCTAAAAGTCTCCTGATCAGCTTTAAAAACAAAGGACAAGTGACTGGAAATGAAAATGTATTCCTGTCATGACTTGATACATCTCTTAAAGTTTTAATTGAGCAAAATATCTTAATGGAGAGACAGTTTAGCTTAAGTGCCTTGTACAGAAAGTCTCAATTTAAGCCTTTATTCTTTCTCTTTGCATAAACTTCTCTCACCTCACAGATCTGAATGGATGCAGAGATACAGGCTGATTCACCTGAGTGTTAGTGAGCAGCAAATAATTGTATAAACATGACTGATGTGAATGACAGCTGAAATTAAATGAGTATGTGCAAGGAGTGTGTAAGTAATTTCTGCCAGCTTTGTTGAGCATGCAGAGAGAAAAGATGTTGTGGAAGGTTGTGTTGATAGGGATTAGGGCATCTTCATTAAAGGCTTTTATCAGCTATCTCCCTGCTTTTGTAGGAAGCATCATTGCTGTTAGCCAAGGTACCACTGGTACCATCAGCTGATGAGTTTGAGGGAATATCTCTCTTTTCCTTTGATGAAACACTGTCTCAACTGATGACAGCTTTCCTCAAATCCTCATGACAGTGTGTGCATGAAAATTTTCCTGCAAGTTGTAAAAATACTCAGAAGTGCATTATATAACCATATTTCTCCTTTAATCACTTTTGATCCGTTTTTTACTAATAAAGATTTGAAGTGACAGGAATAGTTCATCTTTTTCCCTGCGGAGCCAGTTGGCATAGAAATGAACTCTCTCAACCTATGAAAGAGAGAAGAGTACTTTCTGAGCTGTTTTCTGTTTCTACTTGTATTTCATATTGTCAAACATCAGATGCTTTAAAAGTCTGTAACACAGCAGGCTGAAGTACAGTGACCTACTGCTCTTTCACATTCAAATGAGTAAAGTAGCTCATACTGTAGACCTCTAGAAAGGGAGGAGATTATACTTTTTTAAGGCAGAAGGGGATTTATTACGACAGAAATTAATCTCTGCAGACATTACTTTGGGGCTCTATTCTAACCCTGAAAGTGGGGACACACTTTTGCAGTATTGTACTATTAGACTAAATCCAAAGCTTAAGTCAGCACTTCATCTTCACCCAGGATTAATGTTTCAGTCCAGTCCCGGAGTGGTATTCGAATGAGAATTCTCTGCTTAGAATAATCTGATTTTCTATTTGTAATATCATGTCAGGTTTTCAAAAGTCACTGGTTGCATCCCCTCACATTACAATAACAGAAAAAGTTAATTTCTAACAAATGTTCATACCTAGTTTACATGAGTATGCTGCAGTTCTCCTTCACAACTACAAGCTACATCTTAGGTGCATGCAGTCTCTTTATCCCAGAGACTTTCAGAAGCAGCAGAAACTACCTCAGTATTAATGACATTTGTAATAAAATAATTAATTTAATATTCTGAGATTCATGTTCTTCTCTAAGTTTTTCCATTCAATTCACATGTAGACATTTAGAGTTCATTATATCAGTTTATTCATTTTCTAAAACCATTTAAACATTCTGCCACTAATATTCTATTTAGAAAGTTAGCTGAACCTTCTACCTGCATAGTAAGCAAATCAGCCTAGAAAACAAGCAGAAGGACATAGATGAGCTATTGTTATCTAGAAACTTTAACTTCCCTGTCAAATAAGAAGGGCTAGAAGTTAATTATTCGACTGTCTTTTTACACTAGAATAAAACAAATTATCTGCCTCATCATTAAATTAAAAAAAAACAAACTTATAAATTTCTTAAAAGAACTGCAGACCTCATCTGTTTTCATGTTCACTTTTTGCATCTCTGCACAGGTGTGTCTTCGATATGATTTATGGTTCTACTTCTCAGTCATGGTTCAGCTGTGGAGAAATAGATTTGAACTTGGACACTGTACAGATGATTCTGTAAATCAGAAAGCTATTAAAACTCTTTTTCGGAAAATTGATTTTAATGTGAAACTGCTACTGATAGCAAGTACTTTCTCAGTCTTCTTCTGAAGTATAGTTGCTCTTCTGGGTTTCAGAACTACAGCTTATTTTAATATCTGTAGACCAAATGTCTATCAACTGGCTATTTTCTTGGCTGTTTATTCTTTGGTGCCACCTGGAGATTCCTTCTTTGTAATAAGTTCTACTCTCATAAAAGGAAATGGCTATTAATTTTATCTCTTTACACAGAGCTTTTAAAATAAGTCATGTTTCATGTAGCAATATGGGAAATTTAATAAAAATATAGCTGCTCTTCTGGGTAGGACCAATGCTCCACCTCTTCCCTCCACTAGTGGAACCAAATACTTGAGCTTCAAAACACCCATGATATAGCATACCATTAAAGAGTGTGGTCCAGCCTGACAACTTGTGTGTCTAGCACTCTGAACTCATATGTCACTACATTTGGAACTGTTTACCTGTAGATTTCACTATGCCTTTGTCTCAATGGGTGTCAGCATCTCCTTGGACTCCTGCAGTTTCAGGATGCTTACCTCAATATCAGCTCCCGTAAAATTCACGACATCAATATGTAATGCATACTCAATGTGTTCATATTTATATTTAATACACATTACATAAAATAATAAACGACATTGATTTTTTTCCATGCACACTTTCTATTTCATGGAATATGCTCTACTCTCAAATTATAGAAAAAAAAAATCCAAACATCCACTTCTTTCCCTCTAGTTTTGAAATCTTGTGAAACTGCACAATTTTTTCAAGGCTTTTTTCTTTGTCACCAGTTCATTGTCTTGAGCAAATATTTCTTACAGTGCCATTTCTGCCAGAAATCATAACCATTCTATTTCTAGGTGTTTTAAGACAGTTGAGGGAACTTGCATTCGTTTCAAGCTAACAATTTTGTGCATGGAGACTGAACTGCTTCTCCCATGCCCAATTCAGGATACTGTACCTTAGCTTTTGACAGGTGTTCCTATCCCAGGAACTATAATGTTAAAGAACAAATAATTTTAAGTTGGAATATTTTATTTTATTGAAAAACACCAGTGAACTGCAAATTGATTTGCATATAATAATGGTACCTGGCTGGTCTATGTGCTTTTACAACAAAGAGTGCTTTACGAAGTAGTGCGTGGAGGGGGCTGTGGATGGTACTTTCCTGTTTGCATAGCGCATCTTCTTTAGCCTTCATATCACAAAAATTGTTTTCATAAGCTCTGTGAATTTCTGTTCTTGCAAGGATTGATGGGCTGTTACCATCATGCTGTGCTGCATTTATTATACAGAGCAGCTGACTTCCCTTTTTCAGGTTGTCCTTTGCTGTCAAGCAAAGTATCGCACTCTTCAGTCAAGAATCACGTAACATTTTGTGGGGTTTTACAGGATCAGAAAGTGTGGAATACAAAAGTGTAAAGTTTGACAAAGAATAGATTTATTATTTTTTACCCTTCTCCCCATCATCACCTAGTTGCAGAAAGAAGTAATAGCTGTACATTCAGTATTTTGTTGAAAAGGATATGGCTTGAGAGTAGTTATGTGAAGGTATGTCACGGAACATGATGAATTTATAGAACAGTTCCTCACCAAATGCTTTTAATAAAAGAGATCCAGGTACACTGACTTTTTTACTTTGGGCAAAAGCTGTCATAGTCTTAAAAAAAAAGCACCTAATTGTTACTAGAGAGCAAATATCTCACCATTTTGAGTTTTGCTGTATGATTTTTTTCTGAGTTCAGTGGAGTAGGGAGGCCTCTTAACTAAAATTCTGAGTATTTGATCTCCACTTTAAATGTATTCTTTTTGTCTTTTTTTATTCTTAACCAAACATTTATTCCAAAGAGAAGATGGACAATTCACTCCAGAACTTATGTAACTTAAGAATGTTCTGAAGAAATTAAAGATGTGAGGAAACACAAAAATACCTATATCCCCCAAATTCAGTGTTCTCTAATCATGGGAATATTTTGTCTGCTCCTCAACGTTCTGAGATAAAGTGGACTACATTTCTACCTTAATTCTTCCATGCATGTTCTTGTGTAAAAAGGAGGAAATATGAACGTGTATATACATACATGTTTTATATATCTAAAATAAACTACACATATAACACGACTCCAAAGCAAAAGTCGCCTAAAAGGGATACATGCAAAGTGGTCATGAATTCTGGCAATTTGGGGTGGGGGGAAAGCATGTGAGCATATACTCTGCTGATTCTGTTTCACCGATCGTTGCACCAAATCATTGCTTGATGCAATGAGATTGTCTGAGATTTTTCTGAGGATGAAATAAAGGCAGCATCAGTTGTACTACATATTTTATATACAGTCTTGAGACAAACTTAATGCTTGACTAGCCACATAATGAAAAGTTCAGCTGGTCAGCCATAGTAAAGAAAAACATGAATTATTGTTTTTATTTCACACTTGCATTCTTACTGGATCCCTTTCAGAACATTTTAATAGAAGTACAATATTAATTGTCATTTGGTGGTGTTTCAAATAATGGAGTTCCTCTTAGAGTATTTGTTTAATTTACAGAAATCAGTCAGATTGCATAGTCTGCTGCACAAGCAGCGTATTACCTATTACTATGGAAAGTCAGCATCACAGACCACAGTGCTGTAGAAGGTTACTGTAAAGGATATAGTTCTTTCTTTGGATTTATTTTACTCTTCCATTCACCATGACTCTAAGTTTAAATTCTAAAACTGCTGTTGTGTTGAAAGTCATGTCATATGCAACACAGTAATTTAATAATAACAAATCCCTTACTTAGTTGTGTCAAGACAAAGTGCACCCATATAAGATTGTCTTATTAAGAAACCGACCTTTAAAATCAAAGTCTGTTCATCAAATTCAGTAGAATGTAGAACAAATTTGATTTCAATACTTTAACATGGATGGCCTCTCAAGAGGCACAAAATATAAATTGAGCGGAATATTGTTGATTCAAAGGTGATATTTATTTTATTCTGCATAATTTCACAGACACCAAGTCATAAATAAGAGTGCTAACATTTTAGGTGAGTTTTACTAGTTTAATTATGCAAGTTTGCACAATATGGTGTCTCACTTGTGTCTGTGCAGTTGCTTATTTCTCTTACTGTATTGTATTTGATGTCATACCATGGTATTATTTTAACCATTATTATTGACAGTATTGATTTCCCCCCTTTGCTTCTCCTTAGCATTGTGTAATAAGATAAGCTAGATGTATTTTGTTGTTGTTGTTGTAGCTTTTTGTCTTTTTTTTTTTTTTCTTTCCTATTTTCTTTAGAGGTGTGCTGTACTTGTTTTATTTCAGTGAGGTGATACAATGACAATTAAAAATTTACACCAGTGACTGGCAGTAGAATTTAGGCCAAGGTGGTGGGTCAAAAGAGCACTTAGTGAAATTATTTCCTGAACACAGAAATAAATGGCTGTTGTAGAGGACAGCATCTGCTTTATTAGTCCCAAACTGTAGGTCAGGTCACTTTACTGGAGATTGGAAAAGCCAACATGAATTTTCAGACAAAAGAAAACTACACAGTTAAATATGCACCCTTTGACCATAGTAGATTTCAGTTTCCAGAAATATAATGGAAAATTGGGAATTAATTCTGCTTGTCGTAAAATGTGAAACTTACAAATGGAAACTATATTTTGTCTTTTTATCTTTCTTTTTCTCTCTTGTATTGCACAACTGAAATCAGAAGAACAATGAACCAGGAAACACAAAGTAAAAAAGTCTCATCTTATTTTAATAAGAATATCCATATGTATTTGCATAACAAGTGTTCCTGCTCCAGATGCTATTTAGTTTATTAATTTAATTAAATGTATGGGAATACAGTTGTCAGAGCATTCAGTTAATAGTACTTGTTATTTCTCAATGAAATGCCTAAGCCCTGGGAAGTAAAAACAACTATCCTTTGCTACCTTGCTACCCCAGTAATGTAACAAGCACTGAAAATGAGAAGACTTGACTTATTTAGATTCAGTTAGGAAGACAGATAGTGTTTAGTCATTAGACAGATAATGTCTTATGACATTGACTCTTTTCAAATAGCTCTACTTCTCCGTCAACTCGACAATCTTCAAGACAAAACTGCTAATACCAAGTACGTAGACACATGACAGTTCCCTGTGGCATGAAGATAGCTTAAAGCTGACAGATTAAATTTTAAAATAACACAACAAACTAACCCACAGCTGGAGTTCTTTGCAACTGATGCAGAGAATTCATAAATGCAGTTTTGTACATTGTCTAAATTTCTTAATTGATCATTAGATTGGAATTCTCACACCAGCCACTAATCTGAAACCTATCTACCAGATAGCCATTGAAAACATTTTGACTTCCCTTTACCACTACTATAGTCCAAAATGTATTAAAATATCAGTACTACCTTTATAATAACATGGCAAAGTACTGCCAACTTCTCAATTTAAAAAAGCATATAAGATAATGTACTGATTTTTTAATAATTACCTATCTGCATGCAGATGTTGCTTTAAGTTGTATCTGCAAAAATTTTGCAAACAAAACTGTTCTGCAGATCTTATTTGTATTTGTAGAAACAATACTGAGCAGTAGAGAACACAAAGCTGTCTTAAAAGATGAAGCTTGAGGTAAATAAGTGCATATATATATACATATATATTTGATTATCTGATTAAAAAAATATGAAATTGAAGCTGACCATTGGGTAGAGCATTCTACAATATTCCTTCCAGTTGTCCCACTGGGAACAGGATGCAGTCCTGTATTTCCACAGAACTGTGATAGGGTGGGGTTCTTTAAGGTTGTTAAAACTGAGGAGTCACAAGACTTGAACAGACACTCTGTTCTCTGTCTTCCTCTGAAGGTCACTTCAGATAATATTGGACAGGAAATCACAAAAAAGTGTTGTACACACTGTTTACGTTGGAGACATGTTCAAGTTCCAAGCATATGCAGTAGCCTTGTGGTGCGTCTTTCAGAGTTTATGTCTCACTGCTGTTGATCACCTTGATGCTAATTGACTGAATAGGGTGTCCTCACCGAAGAGCAATTGAAGGGCAAGCAAAATCTGCTTGTAGACTAAAGCTACTCACTATGCCAGTGCTTGCCCTGTATCCCAGGAAATTTTGATGCATAGCTAGTTCATAGCATAGCATAGTTTTGAAGTAAAGCATAACTTTGCTTCTAATTGATTTGTTCTGATTCTGCAATACAAATGAACTCTGGTAGAAGCTGACAAACTTCCCTGGGGCATGGAGGGGACTGTCGAGGACCCCTGAGGTCCTTTAGCCTCCTTCCCTGCCATGGAATTGTTGGGTCACAAGTCATAGTGAAAGCCTCCCTGGGGGCACAATGTGAACATACAGCAGCTCTGGTCATATGGCTCCACATCAAAAATTATTGATAGGATGTAAACTTACCTTTAGAATTAAATTGCTCAAAACACTTTAATGGTTTTAGTCTCTATTGGCAAATTTTATCCTGGAATCACATATAATTCATCTTCGTGTGATTGACATTTAGCCAATGTAGAAGCACACTGCTGGCCTGAATTTTGCGCTCCGTGTTTAGCAGAAATAAAGCTGTGTGCCAGTGCCTGATCTGGATCAAATCTGTGCTGTTGAACGATTTAAGAATGTGTAAGTCTGGAGCACATGATGATGTGACTACAGCAGCAGTTCTTTGCTTACAAACGAGGTGATAAGCCTAGAGCCTGAACTGAAACCACCACTCAACTTTATATTGAAGGGAACCTGTTGAGGTAAAATCCTGGGTAAATTCCTTTCCAAGTATATATCCTGAATGACTTCAAATAAGTGAAATCTAAAAATTGGTTTTTATTAATTTTTATTGTCTTTTGCAAGTGAATAGCTATCCATGTGTCTAGGAGAATCACATCTAACATAGTAGAAGACTAGGGGAAGATGACTACACAGAGGTGTGCTGTTAAATATAAAATGGAATTAGGCAGAAGGTATTCAAAGGACACAGAGGTCTTTACTCCTTTCCATTCTTCCTTAGCAGCAATTTGCCATACTTAGACTTGTGCTTAACTTTTTGAGAGTTTTCTACAGGAATTTTTATTTTTTTCTTTAACCCACAGGGGATGTGTGTGACTCCAACCCATGCAAAAATGGTGGCATCTGTCTGTCAGGGCTGAATGATAACTTCTACTCATGCGAGTGCCCTGAAGGCTTCACAGACCCCAATTGCTCTAGTATTGTGGAGGTTGGTAAGTGCAAACTTTAAATACTGGAATAATTGTCTGAGTATCCCTTTAGTCCGTGGCTGGCCAACTACTATCTGTGTCCACGGCATTTTTTTATAGTGCTGTGGTCATTCTATTGTTCATTGTTGGTTTCTTAGCCTTATCTGTATATTACAGATGTCTAAATCATAATTAACAGTTAAAACAGTATCTGACATGTATCTGCAGAACATAATAACTCAGGGAATTTCAGTGCTTGCATTTCCAAAGAGAAAAGTTCCTAGTTGTGGCTTAAAGTGACCAACGTTTCTCAAAGATCAATGTAATTAGATATTTCTCTATATCCTTCTGACGATCAATGGCCGTTTAAAGCTTGGTGTCTGATAGTTTTATGCCTAGGTCCAGATTGAAGCGTAATTACTTAAGCCAAGTTACAGAAACTGTATAGGGGGAACCAGAACAACACATAGTAGTCACTTGGAATTTCAGAACAATTACCCAGCTGGAGGTTGTGATTAGTCATTATATGAGTGCATAGAGTGCAAGCCAAATGCACTGAAATTTTGTGATGTGAATTTGACTCAGAGTAAATGTAAATTAGAGAAGTAGCTCCAAAACATCTGGCAGGTCAGGCCTCTGTCTTAAGAAAACTTAAGGAGAAAATGAAAGTGCAAGGGAAAAGAGTGTAGACAGCTCATTGTATCACAAGCCATCCCACTATTTTTAATCGAACAAAGGAGCGGCAAGTTGACCAAAGTCTTCTATTATCCCGTTAATAGTATATTGTATGTATAGTATAGATAGTATAAAAGTATGTACGGCAGAGCAAAGTAATAAATAAGACGCTACTGTTTAAATAGGTGCATTTTCTACCTATCTCTTCCATAGTATTGTGAGAGTTAGGATCGGAGGGTAAAACATACAGAAAAATATCAACTTATAGAAGAGATTGCAGTGTCTCATTCTGTTCGTATCAGGAAAATAAGCAAAGTACTTCTTATCTGAAGGCTTTGCATGCCCTGCCTGCATTTCTTCTGCTGACAGCCGAAGTATTTGAAAGCAGTACGACCCTTCTGGTATTTCATATCATACACCCATGTCTGCAATTCATCAGTCTGAGTTCCTCTAACATGCTTCGGTTTGTGACAGCTGAGTAGTGCTCACGCATTTTGCTTCTGCCAGTGGTGCTGTAGGACACCAAGCTGGGGCAGAAAGGCAACACCAACAGCCTTGGTTCTACAGACGTCTCGTTGAAACTGTCATAGCTAGGATCAGCACCTCCCTAACACTGCAACCAGCCTAAATCTGTGTGGTTCTCATTCTTTAATAAATAAATAAGTAAAGGCTACACAGGCACAACCCAAATAAGTGATTCTGAGGATTAAATATATCCCTCTCTATCATGAAATAAGTCCAGGAACACAGGGTTGTTGGGGTTTTTTTTGTTTGTTTTCTGTTTTTCTTTTCTAAAAATAATGCTAATGTTGTCCTGTGAATGGATTCTAAGTCTCCACGATGCAATTTTAAGGGAATCTGGATTGAATTTGATTTCCCTGAAGATAAGTTTTCTGCAGGCAAATGAACTAGTTCCTGTGAGAGCATGACCAACTTTGGTCAGACACCAAGTGCATTTTTTTCCAACTGTAAAATATCATGGTTATTACCTAACATTTGAGTTGCACAAGAAACTGTTTGTTCCCTTGGTGTAGCCACTAAAAAAGTCAGAAGATGTTGCCTCAGAATCCTGTTTTCCATCCCTTTATCTACCATTTCTATACATGCTTGAAGAGTCTGAATTTATCCTACAGCTATATATCGTGCTACCCTAAAAGGACCTTGACATGGTTTTACTTCGTGGGCTTTATCACGTGCTTGGTTCTCAGGAAATTGCATTGCTCATATCTGGGAGGATGCCAGTCATGAGTGAATCTGAAATAAAAGCATATCGTGATAATTGCCACTGTAATTTACAACTAAATGTTAGAAAGGCTTAAAAAAAATACACATATACTTAGCTAGATTCTTGTAACACTTCAACAAAATCTCAGTTTGGTAATAAAAGTAAAGCATAAGCGAATAGAGTGCTTGAGAATATGTAGTAATCACAGAGCTTATGCAGGCAGAATAACATGTTTAGTTTGCAATCCAGAGGGAGTACCTACTGGACAACATTGGTTAAGTCAAGGATTTATTAATGTTTCTGTGTTAGCTAAAAAACAGACTGTTGATTTAATCTGTTTGTCCTGTGTCGTTATGCTACATGTATGGGCTCAGAGACTAGCCATTACTTTTTCAAGACTTTTAAAAGAGGCTTCCTGAGGCTTTTTCGGCATTATATTCCCCTAAATAGAGTCATACAAACCACGGAAAAAAATCCAAGATAATGTTTTGATTTTTCCTGTAAAAATAATGGTGAATAGTGTAAGCTATTAGTCAATTAGTCTCCATTAATTCAAACACTGAGTGTTTCAAGTAAAATAACCCATTGAAAGGTGGGTCTGTGAGGAGCCCAAGACTGCAAGACCCTGTGTGATCACTTTTGCCAAGAGTGTTTATTAGCAGATATAAGATTGTTGAAGGAATGATAACAAAGGTTGCTTCTTTTATTGCTTTTTAATGAGTTATTGCCCCAAAGCTATGTCTCCTAACCCTTAGTATCTCAAAAAGGTTTTTTGACAATTTCCTGCGTAGTTGAAAACACTAAGTTGGTTGCAAATTAGGCATTTATGATGTCAGGAGGAACTGAGGAAGAAGAAAAGATGAGGATTAGAGTTGAGAATCAACACAGAGAAGAGTCCGTGTCAGTCTTTCTCCCCTCTAAAGGGCTGCACAGCAGATTTGAAAAGTAGTTGAACATTCTGTGTGGCCCTCTCACTAGTTACCTTGCTATTAGACTTTATTCAATCCCAGTGACAGGATACTGTTGATCTCTGGACACACACTGGAAAGTCACAAGCTTCCACGGAACACACCTCAGACAGGAGGATTTCACAGTAAAAGGTGACAGGGATTTTGCTTAATCACACAGTAAAGTGGGTAAATAAAAAAACAATACCATACAGATAGGAAGTTATAAATTCATGTAAAGGAAAAAAGATAGATGCATAAAAGTACATAAAGGTAGGAAGATTAAATATTTATACAGAAGTCTTACCTTCTGTTGATCAGCCCTAAATTGATCAACAAAGATTCAAGACAGTTAGTGAGCTGCATGAATATTTCAAGGACTCAAGAATGTAAGTCCCTTAATTATGTTAATAAAACTAAGATGTAAAATAACACAACATGATCACAGCACCTTGTTTCAATCTCAGAATATTCATTATTGTTGTTTTTTTCTAAATTTACCTGTGGAAAATCCTGACTACTCTGCCATTCGTCTCCGCTATTTTCTCACCCTGCAACTTAATGTGTATATAAAACAAAAGTTTTGTTTGTAAGAGTAATTTATATATTTTAAATTATTAATCGTATTCTGATCCCACTCTTTCTCTAGTGGTAATCCTTCCTTATCTCCTGTGTTTCATTATACTAAATACTATTCATACTCATACTAAAAGAGTTGAAGTTAGACAATACATCTATTAAAACACCCTGTTTGTGCAGCCAGGTCATTTCAATGCTCTGTGTATCCTAGCAGATTCTAAATATCTGGTGAATCAGCAGAGAATAAGATAGAGGCAGGCAGGAGAAAGTACATTTTGGTTCTTTTCGGTACAGCACATCCTCCAGTGAGATATAATAGAAAAGGATTTATCTAAACAGATAGAAGGTAATTACATCAAGATTCCCAAACAGTAGTATGTTTTCCAAAGATAATAAGAACACTATGGCCTGAGTTACCTCTTTAGCAGACTTCAATCTATATCTTTGGAAACTTGAATTTTAGCCTAGATTGAGAAAGATTCACATGTAATTAACATGGTTATTGGAATGCATTACAGATGACAAGTTGACAGACTTTATATCATTTAAATAAGTCACAAATAATTCCCAGAAGCCATGCAAATTACAGAAATACCATAAACTACAAATGTTACATACAATTAATAGAAGTCTTTAATACATGCATTCAGGAAAACTATTGACATGCCTTCTAATCAACATGGGTAGTTGATGAAGTAGCTTAGTCATGGACAGTGCATGCGGGGAACAATGTCAGTGTGGCAATAGACATTGAAATAATACTGGGGAAAACCTCTTTTCACGTGAAAACTTTCTGTTTTGTTTGGCATGTGCATAGGGGATATCAGGGAGAGAATTACGTGACAGAAGATGAAAGCGAAAGAGCAGCCAAGTTTAGTATGCCGTAAGGCTATCACAGTATGTAACATGAGTGACCATGTTATTCATATTTGAAAAATGAGCAACTTACAGGTATTCAGTTTTGATCTTCCAAATCTGAAATTCCCTAGCTGTCTGAGAGGATAAACTGGTGAATATGTTTAGTTTGTGTAAGTGGAAAAATAAATGATGTATGATGACAAGGAGAGTAGAGAAGCCACGAGCACATTAAAGAAAAATGGGGAACATTCTCGAAAGCTGCATTCAAACAGACTATCAATATGCTTTTGGAAAGTGTCTTTACTTTATGCTCTCTCACCTCAGGTCTCAATACTCACTGAGAGGAACTCATTATTGAAAAACATAGTAAAAATATTTGTATGCGTTTCAGAGGGGTGGAAAGGCAAGTTAACAATTTTATACACATAATACAAGACATTTGGGTCTAAGTGCAGCATTGTGGCTGAGAGAAGGGAGGACACTTGAAAGGGAAAAAAAAGAGATGCCAGTTTTGCATTACACGTTTATTCTGCCAAGTGATTAAAAAGAAATTGTGGGATTCCCTGTTTTTCACGTTGCAGTGCTTTCTGTATCAGTTTAGTCTTTTCAGTATCCAAGGGAAACTACTTATTTCACAGCTACTGCTTCTTAGCCTAGGACACAGGAATCAAAGGGTTTCTTCCCTTTTCATGCTGTTAAATAAAAATGCTGTAAGATGGATTAGCACCAGCATTCCATGATCTGTTGGCTTTCTTTGCACAACCTAATTCTCTACCTTTGCTGTCCTGAACTCTACACTGACAGAGCTACAACTTGTCAAAAAAACTGAAAAGGATAAATTTCTGTCATTGTTTTCCAGTCAGTGTTACAGATGATTTTTAATGCCATGAGTGGAAAAGATTGAATGATTTCAAAGATGTTTTTATAGTCCTACAGTACGTGATTTTTTTAAGGAGGATTGTTTGCACCACACGTTGAACTTACGTACTATAGCTTTTCTTTCTAAGGTAGAAATAATGAAATCCATTCTTCCAAAAGAATTCTAATGGTTTAGTGTCATGTGTATCTAGTATGCAATTGTTATGAATATAGCTACCTTAACTCTAAATTAGGAAGCCTGAAGTATTGCAAATTAAAGCACTGGCAATCACAAAATCAGAGTATTTGAGGATGGGAGGTACTTCTGGAGGTCTCTAGTGTAACCCTGCATCTCAAGGGATTATAAGAGGCACAGATCTCTCAGGGCCATGTCTAGTTGGGTTTTGAATACTACCAAGGGTGGAGACTTCACAGCTTCTCATGGCAATCTATAGCAGTGTTTAATTACGTGGAAGATGAAAACAAACCAACAGCACCATCAAACCAAGCAAACAAACAAATCAACTAACTCAAACATCCAAATATGTTTAAGCCATATTTTGCGAATTGTAGTTTCTTCCCATTTTCTCTTGTGATGTCACTGTGTACCACTGAGAAAACCCTGGCTCTGTGGTCTTTATTTCTATGACACTCTCCAAGCTTAACAGTCCCAGCTCTCTTAGGTTCTCCTCATATGTCAAGTGCTCCAGTCCCTCAAGGATTTTAGGGAAATCATGTCCCTTAGCCTGCTAGCAGTATTCACCCTAGTACAATACAGAACTCAGTGCAGATCGCCCAGAATATGGGGAATCAGAGAGCGGACTCCAAATTTCAGCATCTGTATTTGCTGATGTATATGTAGCGTCACCTAAATTGTCTATATTTATTATTATCATGACAGAATCTACCTAAGTTACTTGTTCACCATGTGTTAATAGTCTGATAATATATGTTTCAATGGTTCTATTGATATAAAAGTGAAACAGCAGAATGCTGTGTTGGGCCTGTGTTTATTTGGATGTAGGAAATAAAATCAGGTTTCCTGGTTGAATGCTAATCTCTTCTGGGGGAAAAAAAAAAAAAGTGAGATGGATTGAGAGAGTGAAGGTAGAAAACAAGTTCTTCCCTGCTAGGTTTTATCTATGCTACCTGTTTGGATTCTGTGTTGATTTCTTTCCTCGTGGGCAAAGAGGGTAAGTGCTGGTTTTCTTAAGGAACAGCTTATTGCTGCAGAGTTCTTAATAATGTCCAGGTTTCCACTTTTGTTAAGTGGAGCCCTATCAGCATGGCACCTGATTAAAATGAAGCTGATTTTCTGTGAATCTGATTTTTGGTTGGTTTGTTTTAGTGGGAAATATCCCCCAAGGTATGTGCTAAGCTATTTGAAGTGCCCTCTTTTATTACTTTCCTTATGATCAGAATTTGCAGTATGAATATAGAGTACTAAATTCCCTCTTAGTAAGGCTGTAGCAGTTGTACGTTCAGTATGTTGAGGACATTTCTCAGTGTACTGATCTGAAGTCTATAGCCTATAGTTTCACATCTCTATTACAGTAGTGTTGTATGTGGAATTCACAATAAAACAGGTTTTTAAACAGGAACTGTCATATAGTCTAGGCTCATTAGGAGAGGTTCTTAGAGTTTACAGAATTCTGTTGAAGGGCAATCAGTAGATATTAGTTAAAATAATTTGACAAATTGTCTCAATTTTCAGTTTCTGGGTAGCCTGAAGAGTGCATACTGCACAGAAATCTGAATTGAGTAGACTAAATATTAATACATGTAAGTAGAATGGCTTAATAAATGGTGCTAAATGCAGTGCAGAAAATTTTGTGATAATTGTACAATGTTCATGCCAAAACAATTGCCTTTGGTGTTCACAGAATCACAGAATCACAGAATGTTAGGGATTGGAAGGGACCTCAAAGGATCATCTAGTCCAATCCCCCTGCCGAAGCAGGACACCTAGGTGAGGTTACACAGGAAGGCGTCCAGGCGGGTTTTGAATGTCTCCAGAGAAGGAGACTCCACGACCTCCCTGGGCAGCCTGTTCCAGTGTTCCGTCACCCTCACTGAGAAGAAGTTTCTTCTCAAATTTAAGCGGAACCTCTTGTGTTCCAGCTTGAACCCATTACCCCTTGTCCTATCATTGTTTGCCACCGAGAAGAGCCTGGCTCCATCCTCGTGACACTCACCCTTTACATATTTATAAACACTAATAAGGTCACCCCTCAGTCTCCTCTTCTCCAAACTAAAGAGACCCAGCTCCCTCAGCCTTTCCTCGTAAGGGAGATGCTCCACTCCCTTAATCATCTTAGTTGCCCTACGCTGGACTCTCTCCAGCAGTTCCCTGTCCTTCTTGAACTGAGGGGCCCAGAACTGGACACAATATTCCAGATGTGGTCTCACCAGGGCAGAGTAGAGGGGAAGGAGGACCTCTCTCAATCTACTAACCACCCCCCTTCTAATACACCCCAGGATGCCATTGGCCTTCTTGGCGGCATGAGCACAGTGCTGGCTCATGGTCATCCTGCTGTCCACCAGGACCCCCAGGTCCCTTTCCCCTACACTGCTTTCTAACAGGTCATGTTGATTGCTATTAAATCTCTAGTGAAAATATGGGATCAAGTCAAAATTGGTGAGAATGCTAAAATATTTATATTCATAGAATTATAGAATACCAGGTTAGAAGGGACCTCAAGGATCTTCTTCCCACTCAGTTTGTCATAAGCAAACTTCAGCAGGCACGAAGATATTAAACAGTGTTGGGACCAAAATTGATCCCTGGGGGATCCCACTGGTGACAGGTTGCCAGATTGAAAAGGAGCCATTTCCCACTACCCTCTGGGGACGGTCTGTCAGCCAGCTTCCCACCCACCACACAGACCACTTGTCTAGACCATAATGTGCCAGTTTCTCTAGGAGGAGGTGATGGGAAACCATATCAAAAGCTTTGGAGAAATCCAGGTACACAATACCCACCACTCACCCCACATCAACTGGGTAGGTTACTTTGTCGTAGAAGGTGGTCAGGTTTGTCAAGCACAATTTGCCATTGGCGAATCCTTGCTGACTTTTCCCAATCACATGTTTCATTTGACTTGTGACTGCCCCCATTGCTTTTGCAGGAACTGAAGTAAAAATGATGGGCCTATAATTTCCTGGATACTCCTTTAAGCCCTTCTCATAGATAAGGGTGACATTAGCCTTCTTCAGTTATCCACAGACATCCTTCAATGTCCACACCTTCTCAAAGGTTATGTACAGCAGCCTTGCAATTATGTCAGCCAGCTCTCTTAACACCCTCGGGTGAGTATTGTCAGAGCGCATTGATTTGTAGGGGTCAACCTTCTGTAGTAGTTCGCATGCCAGCTCTTCCTTCACTGATGGTTGGTCTGCACTAGTATCAACCTGGATTTCTTTTTCCAAGGCCTGGGGCCCAACAGTGCTGGAAAAGACAGAGGTGAAGAAAGTGTTGAGAATCTCTGCCTTTTTGGTGGTGTTGGTGACTATTTCATCTCTGCTGTTTAACAGTGGTCCAGTATTTTCCTTCTGTTTCTGCTTGTTGTTTATGTACCCAAAGAACTCTCTCTCACAGTTTTTAGCATCTTTGATGAATTTCAATTTGAGCTGAGCTTTTGTTTTTTCTAACTGCATCTCTGCACACGCTAGCAATGCCCTTGTAGTTCCCAAAAGACATTATTCTGTTTTCCACCTCAGGTACACTTCTCTTTTTGTTTTGAGCAGACTAGAAGCTCGCAGTTAAGCCAAGGGTGTCTCTTGCTTCATGTACTTCCCTTATGTTTAAAGAGGATAAACTCGATTTTTGCTTCTGGGAGGGCATTCTTGAAAATCTCCCAGCACTCATTAGCTCCTTTATCATCTATGGAAGGTTCCCACTGAATCCCTCCCAACTGAACTCTGAGCAAGCTGAAGTTTGCTCTTCTAAAATCTAGAAGCTTGGTCTTAGTACTAACCTTCAGCATGCTCAGCAGGATCCCAAACTCCACAATATTGTGATCACTGCAGCCAAGGCTATGACTAATCGAGATATTACAAAGCAGGTTTTCTCAGTTTGTGAGTACCAAGCCTAGGAGTGACTCATTCTTGGTTGACACATCTAACATTTGTATGAGGAAGCAGTCCTTTGTGCATTCCAGGAATCTGATGGATGACGTATGAGCTGCTGTATTGTTCTTCCAGCAAATGTCTGGGTAGTTGAGGTCATCCATAAGAACCAGGTTCTGTTGACCCAAAGCTTGATTAAGTGACCCAAATGTTGTTGGCCTTATTGTCTTGGTTCGGAGGTCGGTAATAGATGCCTACTGTAAGATTCCCCTTGGAGATGACCCCTTTGATCTTGACCAAGATGCATTCAACAGGGCCATAGTTTACTTCTACACATTCACAGTTCTCCTTAACAAAAAATGTGACTCCTGCTCCTCTTCTTCCTTGACTGTCTTTATGAAACAACCTCCCTTGATCTGTTAGCAATGTTTTGCCAGATGCAGCCCAGGATGCTGTTGGCAATTGAAAAAAGGTGGTTAATATACTCCAGGGTTTAATCAGAATGTATCTTTTACAAGGTGTTTTGAAGCATATGACTAATCTTAAAAGTCTGCTTAGTACCGTTGAGCTCAAGATGATGATCCACAATGTTTGTAAGTAGTGGAAAGTTTAGTACTTTTGTGAAAAAATATCCTGTCAAACAAGCCCTATCCTGAAAATTGTATCACACTTGGGTTTTTTTCTATTTACAAATTTGTTATTTGAAAGTACAAACTGACAAGGAATGAGTAGTTGTAGTCACACACTAGAATGTTTGACAAAAGAGCAGTGGATCATACGGAGGGAGGCTTTATGCATTTTAATCTAATTAAAGAGACAAATGAAAAACATACGGACTCTTGTTGCCAGAGCTACTGCTCAGGATGAGACCTTGCAAAGATAAGTAAAGTTTGGGAGTATGAGTTTGTCTGAAAGACATACTCCTAGCTCCTCTTTTCTATCACAGGAATTAAGCTTTCAGTGGTTTATCATGCTTTGACTAGAAGTTCCAACACCAATGTCAAGTCTTGAATACAAAAATGTTCAAAAAAGGAAGTGATCAACAACTATCACAAAATGGTGAGGTGCTATTTAGTTGGAAATTCCAAGTATATAGAGTCTACTAAAAGCATGGTGCTCTAGAAACAGGACTTGGCACAGTGAAGATGAAACCTGTCTGGGCTGTGTGTACTGGAAGGGAATCTTCACCTCTGAGCTCGGTCCAGTTGCACTGGGTTCCTGTCTTCAGCTGACCAGGATTTTTGCCCGACTTTAAGGGGTAACGAGGAGACAGAAGAAGAAGCAGAAAAAAATAAGAGTGGTTTCCCTAGTACTGTGTTGTGTCTGTGGCCAGGTATGCTCTAAACTGACTTCAAACCAGTAGGTAATAAGCCAATTATGTTTTGCCAGATCTCCCAGTAAAATAGGCAGCACATAAAAATCTGTGGAGAGCTTATGTTGACAACCACGGGAAATTGCTCTTTGGATAGGTACTCTAAAGTTGCCTAGAAAAATAAATTTGTGAATATTTCAGCTACTTTGAAAGAAAGAGATCTTGGTGGACAACAGCTGTAGCAGATTAAAACAACTGAATCCAGTACATGACGTATTGAGATCTAATGAAATAAATATTCTGGTGCATAACCTTACGCACATTCACATCCATTAGTACATCTGAAGTAGTCCAGATGCCTGTGAGACTTGCTGACATTGTTGCTAGGGTGTTCGTAGTGAAGTTCCATATTGTGCTGACTTTTGTTGTTCAGTGATTATTTTTCACTGGTGAGGAAAGGTCTGGTGATCTGTAGTTTCTCTGATGCCACGCAAACATTGGTTAGAACAAGTGGGTGTTTTCTGAAGAATCTCATATTATGCTTGTCAGAGGCTCATCAGCTGCAGTACAGACTTTAGCCCTGTCCTAGACTCCTTAGTTCTGTATAAGCTTGAAGAGCTAACTGTTTAATATAGGTGTCTCACCATCTTTTTATTGTTATTCTTAGTAGTAGAATTTGTATTCTTGTGTTTAAAAACATATAAAATATACTTGTTTTATTTTCAAAATTACTCATAGATTGCTATTGCCCTTAGGAGAGTTTCTTGTGTTAGATCATTTTTGTATGTACGCCATTATCTTTGCCAAATTCTAAATCAGAGATCCGTATGTTGTCATCCAACTCTTAAGAAATGAAGAATTGTATAACTTTTTTTTATAGTTTTAAAATACACCAATCATTAAGAATTATCAATAAAGGTCAGGGATTAATTAGTCTTCTGTTTTGCTGGAAATGGGGTGTAGCTTTATAGATTTACTTTCTCATTCCTTTAGTTTCTTGGCTAATGTAAAGTAAGAAGTTTTGATGTTTTTGAAGAAAACAGGTGACCTGATTTCTCATAAAATTTAGACTTAAGCGTTCTTAAAGTACCGCTTCTGTTTGTGATCCTATTTTATATAATATAGTGTTCTCCTGGATTTTTGTGCAGAAGGATATGACTCAACAGCATGGAAACAACTTACTAAAATAAAAATGCCAGAAGGAAGCTGAAAAGGCAAATTGATCTTTAATGAGATGATAATTCTGGCATCCTGGGAGATTCAGATTCAGATTAGAAGATTTTAGACTTCTCAGGCAAAAATGATCAGATGGAAAGCCTGGTGGTGTTCAGGTTAATGCAAGTTCTAAATGTAGTGCAGTTCCAGAGTAAAAGAAACAAAAATTAAAAGCTGAATACTGAAACCCAGAGACAGATGGACATTACTGTTGTTTCTTTCTTTTCTCCTCGAAGTTATTTTCCAGATGTTTTTTCAAAACTATTTATATAAAGGGCTCATTAAGCAAAGCAAAATGCAACATGATTTGGAATCACATTTACTTATGTTTTCATTCTCATGTATGTTTGCTTACATTTAAAATAATGGATTAGGAATATATTTTTTGATACTATAAATAGATGGTTCATGGACCCTTTTTCTTTTCTCCAGTAATAAATATCCTTCTTCTCAGAAGCAGAAGACTGCTTAATGTGTCTCTGAATAAATTTAATCTTTCTAACAGGAAAAGTTGCTGTTAGTAGCTTAGAAATTTCTTTTCACTCTGTAGATTTGTAGGATCTGATGTCTTTGTATGCTCATTCATTTTTAATTTAAAATCTTTGTTAAGTCATTTGCTTAAGGGTGCAAGATCTGATCTTTGCTGTTCAGCATGCCATTTCAGAAGTAACATTCTCTTAAGTGTTTAAATCAGTGTGGAATAATCGATCTACTCTACTCTCTAACCATTTTTTCTGTTCAGCTCCAGAATACTAAATGAACTTGTTAAGATTTTAAACTGGAATGTACACAGCTAGTATTGTCTTGAACAAATATACCTTGTTTTTTAGTATGCTAAAGACTGAGAGCTGTTGGTATAAATAAGCACAACTCTGAATATAGGATTGTGCTGGTATGCACCAGGTGAGATTTTTATTTTACTTTTTTCAGCAAAAACGTACCCACAAAATACTATTTTACCTGGATAAGGGGAATAACTGGATGCTTTAGCTCTTAATTGTTTGAGTTGTGTTTGTTGGTTGGGTTTTGGTTCTTTGTGTGTTTGTTTCCAAATATAGATGTAATTACAGTAACTTCCTAATAAGTTTATGGTTGAAAGTTTTTTTTTTTAGACTACTGAATAAATGCAGGGTTTATTGCAAGGAGTAAACTAGGCTTGTTCAGCCTTGAGAACTGAGGCTTAGGGGAGACCTTATCTCCCTATTCCAGTATTTAAAGGGTAGCTACAAAGCAGATGGAGACTCCTTTTTTACAAGGAGCCTCATGGAAAGGACAGGAGGCAATGGGTGCAAGTTACTCCTGAGGACATTCCGATTGGACACAAGAGGGAAATTTTTCATTATGAGAACAATCAGCCATTGGAATAATGTCACCAGGAAAGTGGTTGATTCCCCAACATTGGACACTTTAAGGATTCATCTGGACAGGACGCTGGACCATCTTGTATAGACTGTACTTTTACTAAGAAAGTTTGGACCAGAAGGTCCCTTCCAACCTAGTATGCTGTGATTCTATTGTTTGAAAGACCAAAGTTCATTATTGAAGTTCTATGAAAATTATAAGTCAAAATAACAGAAAGAAAGAAGTCCTTTCAGTTCTCAGACAAACACTTTTATTTTATAACCCTTCAGCATAATTTAATGAGATGTTGGGGTAATCTGCATAATGAATGAACTGAAATGGTGCTGCTACATCCTGGCTCCAGCTGGCTCATAAAGAGCCATCTGAGAGGTGTCTTTACTGTCCTTACCTCACGTCAGGTTAAAGTAGGTTTCTGCCTGGACTTGTTGCTATTTTTTCAGAGGTGCCTGAGCTGCATTAGTTCATGTCAGATGTTAATAACCAGGCTGAAGGACCCCCGCTGTTTCCTCTCCTCTTTCTTCATTTACTTGCTAAATTATCTGTAATGGTTGTTTTGGGGGTGAAAATCCACTATAAGCCACATGCTCATCTTCACGTGCACCCATGGATACTGGATCTTGGCACACATGGGGAGAAGTACAGCCACTCTGGTATGGCACTGGTGTTATTCAGGTTGAATTTTCATGCTTCAGCTATTTGATGGCAAGATCATTCAGGCATGCTTTTTCTTGACTGTTCAAGTTGGCCCCAGAATGGATAATGAGGACTTCAGTGAATTGCTGACTATATGAAGCAGATAAATAATTTCATTTAGAGATACTGGGAGTTTTTCATATTGTATAACAGTTGTACAGCTTTCTCAATTTGTTGGCGCTATAAAATAATGATTAATAATGATTCAGTCATATTTATGTTATAATATTAATGACCAAAATGATTAGGGCATGAGAATTTGTGCTGAATTATGGTTGCAAAATTAATATTTCAAATGTATTACTTGAGCTGAACAGCTGCTTGAGCATGGATATTTCACTATGAAGAGGGTCAATATATTATTTCCTAAATTTAAAAAAAAAAAAAAGTAATCAATGAGATTAAAATTTATATTTTCAGCTGATCCTTTCTGTCTATTTCTATAATGTTAGAATATTAATTTGAGGTACAAACTCTTCAGTCATCCATACTGTCTTCATTTGAATCATGCACTGGGCTGATCCTGCTGTAAACCAGACAATTCAGAAGTCTGAAGCATGCACAAGGGGCTGACTTGTACATGAGCTTGATTTTTTTGTTGCTGAAGTTAGAACAGGTGAGGTAGAATTAAAGCTACATGCTCTTGTGAACTTGCACTTCAGCTTCCTCGGTATTTATGATGCTATTCAGCTTCATGCATAATAGGTGCAAATACACTTAGTTCCACTTGTCCAATCTATGCTTTCAACAAATATCTAATTAAAACAGGCATGAATGCATGCGAAGCCATAACATGTTTTTTCAAATATGTAGGTACAAGATATGCTTATATAATCTACTTTTTAAAAATCTGTCTATATGTAAAAAACTCTGATATCCAACACTTACTCTTTCCTCCTTTCCTAATGGACTAACAGGGGTGGTCAAAATAGCCTGTAATATTTAGGTTTGCCATATGAGCATTTCCTACATACAGAGTAGGATACAAATGCTCAGACTTCAAATCCTTACAGAGGTGCTTCACATACTGCATTTCAATTCATATACACCTCTTTCTTGCCCTCTGTTTCTATATTAGTGCATCCACACAAACATATGGTGTTGCAGAAAGATGTGTAACTGTCATCTAGGTAATGCATTTGTTATTCCTTTTACCCACCAAAAGGAACGTGGAAAGGAGTCCCAAGTTGCAGCAATTTATCCCATGTAACATCCCTCACTCAGGAAGACAGTGTTTGGAACCATCAGTGTGCACGTGCATGGATTCAGAGCTTCTATTTCAGAGGAGAAGTCCAAGTTATCTGTAAATGCTGGAGTCCTTTCTCTGAATCCCAGCCAGGATGTTTTGTAGTTCCTCATGGCTTTGGTGTAGGAGAAACTAGAGAGGAAAAAATAGTTGCTGCTGTGGTCTCATGGCTTTGGTGTAGGAGAAACTAGAGAGGAAAAAATAGTTGCTGCTGTGGTAACTGCCTTAAAGTTAATTTTTCTTCTAAACCTACTCAACAGTTTTCATGGAGTCTGGTGCCTTTCATGGTGTAAACAGGATGACAGAAGTAGAGTTTCTCTTGTCTGTGCAGGTATCTATGTATCCAAGTGAAGTGATGCCCATGTTGTGCAAAGCGTTTAATTCTTCAGTATTATATCTGGAAGAAAAAGAGTTGGCAGCACAAGGCAAACAAAAGACAAGCCAAAATTGAATTGATTTTGCTAAATAAAGAGGATCTATGATAAATCAATAAGTCGGGTATTACTATAGTATATTACAGATTTCCTGATATTTTCACTGTATCAGAGGAGGCCTAGATTTTAACCTAAGTTGCAACACTGCCAATTCAGTCAGCTATTAGTGGTCTGCCAAGGTGTTTGCATCGATAGAAACTAGATCATGCAAATTATATTTTTCAAACACAAAGGAAAAATTTATTTTTGAATGCAGTATGAGTCATTTCTAGTATGTATTTATTAAGCTTTTTGAAGTACAAACAATGGGAAACATGTTGAGAGAGTTATTAGAGACTATTAACAGAGGAAGCTACATGAACTGTCTGTTGTGAACAGACAACAGAGTCTGTATAATGAGATACATGTAAAAGATGATCAAATAATGGAATACAATGGCAAGTTTTAAAGATTATGCCTATATTAAAATATTTTTTGTTTTGTTTTGTGGGGGTTTTTGGTTGCTTCGGTTTTTTGTTTGTCTGGGTTTGGTCTTTTAATTGACTTCTGGGCTTGTAATGCAACCTTTAAGAATATTTACTAACAGTGGCCTGGTCTCATTTCAACCTTAGTCTGCAAGCAACTACAGCTTCAAATGTGCATTTAAGGCTAAATGTATTGGCTATGAATGAACAATTAATGTGCTTTATTAAATAAAACAAAACAACCAACTAAACAAAAAAACTGCAAACAACAACAACCAGAAAAAGAAAACAAAACCAAAACCAGCAAAGCAAGGTAGTCCCCAAACTGTCAGATGTGTCGTAGCAAAAGCCATCAATGGGGAAAAATATGATGAAGGCGTGTTCTCATTCTTCTTTCTTTCTCTTCTCTGAGGAGTTGTGGAAGAGGTTCAGTCCAGCCATATGAAGAAGGTGTTGCTGTGACATCTCAGGCAAAGATAGCACTGCTTAGCCAGTGAGAGAAAACAGAGGGTGTGAAGGCTGGGACTAACCGGAACAGCTGATTCTCAGATGTTGGGATGCTTAAACGAATCCTTCATGCAAATGTTTCTTAGCTTCACATTTGATTTCACCAGAAAGAAGAGGCATGCACATGTTTAGTTGTACTCTTTCAGAAGTTTATTCTGCAGAAATACAGGGTGTTTTCAAAAAGATGGACCCACTTTGAAATCACTATGTCTTTGAAATTGGGTCCATTGTTTTGAAACAGACTCTGCCTGTAATCAAAATCAGACTGTATTATCTACTGAACTGATCTTGTGGCCTCTGGCAGCTTGACACATTGTCCCATCTCCTGAAAAACGACAGGACACTACCTGTGAGGTTGCACTGAGGAGGCCAAAGAAAGTTTCTGCAAAGTTTTTCAGTCGCAATGTCCAAATGCTGCTTTCTGTTGAATGTTTTGCTGTGTGGGTTTCACCAAGGCTTTTCACCAAGATGTGGTGAACAGCCATGTGCTTTGACAGCACGTCAGGTGGACAAAGACAGGGATGTGGTGATCCAAGAAACGGCGTACAATGACATGCAATGAGTGGTAAGTGCCAAGAAAGGGTGTAGCTGAGGAAAATGTAACACGTTATTAGAAGTGTGCCCACACAGGAAAACTGAGATCTCTTATGTCCATTTCTTCTCCAACCTGATAGTAATGTATACATTCATTAAAAAATGCTTATTGCCTAATTTGTTCACCAGCTGCAGTGACTAGAGGCTTAGGAAGGGTGAAAAGATCAGTTCCAAGATGTTCATGTGGAAACCAACAAGTTGCATTTAATTAAGGTGAAAATTACATTCTCAGTGAGAACTTAGAGTACAGACATCAGTATTTTCAGGCTCAGTGGAATATACTTGTCTAAGGATTAATGCTCTTTAAAAGGCATCATAAAACACAAAGCACACCATTTTCAGATATTCAAAACCACTTTTTGTGTTTAGTTCTGCTCATAAAAACCCTGTTCCTTTGGTAGATGAATCCTTCCACTACATTAACCAGCTTTCTGCTGTTGGGAGAATATGAACCAATAACACTCCCAGTCTGGCAAAGAGAGTTATTATCGTCCATAGGGATTCTTAGATACATAGATATGACCAAATAAAGGTCCTGAGAAGTTGTTGCAGCCCTGTACTGGCATAAGATCTGTGTATGTACAGGCTGTGTTAAGATCAAGGCTTATAAGAGAATTGTGATTGCGTATCAGGCCTTAAAGCCCTGAGAAGCAAGAAAGAAAAATATTTTTTTAACAGCTAAAACTCAGTGTATTAGATTACTATTATCTAGAAAAATAAAACACCATATCCAGTTCTGAATATGGCAAAGTAAAATTGAATTGACATTAGATTAAACAAGATGCCTTCTTGGGTTTGTCCACGTATAAGTAAGGTGTGGGCAGTAAGGTTGTGAAATAGTATGAAGACAGAAACATGCCAATATATTTAAGCACAAATGTACTCTTGTCGAAAGAGACAGACAGGTTTGTTCATTAAAAGTTCTTATTACTTTCCTTGTTAGGCAGGTCAGCTTTTTAATCAACAGTTATGTTATTAATTATAAACAGTCTAACGAGGCCAGAATTTCATCCTATAAGATTAATTTTTACAGATAGGAAAACTTCTTTGTCAGTTCCATTTGATTTATTCAAAAATATTACTGAACAGATTATAATATGTAAGCGGGAACTATAATGGTCATAAAAATAAAATAGTTAATTTTAGCTTCTGCTTTTCCTGGCATGAAATAAGAAACATCTGCAGGAGTCATTAGCTCATAGCTGAAAAATACATTAGCCTAAGTCAGCAAAAAAAGTAAGCAGTGGATTAACTTTGTCCTTACTACTAGTGTCATTTGGATCAGTCTTAGCTTTCTTAAAACAACAGACTCTGACCAATGTAGCGTAAACAAATTAATTAAGTCCATCAATCTGAATGCAAGTTGTGGATACTTTGAAAACGTCAGTGTGTTCATCACTTGCCCTGTTGGGGTGGAAGAAGGGACCTGAACACTTTGAAAGAATCAGAAATCCATAATTAAATAGATTAATTATGTTTCAAGTATTGCAACTGAATTTATGAATGCCCAAAGACCATGAAATAAAGTTTTCTAAAATAAGGAATGTGAATATTAAATTAGCAGGCTATGAATCTTGATACCATTTAGAACTGGGATGTGCTAAGCATTTCTTTCATCCATCTTATGGCTAAATATAGAAAGAATTAAATTACACAGTTCTTGTCTGGCCTTACTGAAATCAAACTGAGAGCAATGCTTCTAGAGAAATATCCAACCCTTGTTTAGGAAAAGAAATAATAAAACTGCAATAATCTGATTAATGAAAATTGAACTAAATGACGTATTTTTTTAAGATAATTTTGTTTGCCACTGAATTTAGTTTCGTATTCTGTCTGTAATGGTCCTGTATCCATGTTTCTCATGAGCTGAGTTCATTCATGTTGGTCCATTGTAGCTCCACTATTCTTTGACTTGGCAGTGCTAAATGACAGCCCTGCTTGTTGCCTACTATTGGCCTTTCTTTGCAAATTTTCTTGCCTACTTCAGCTCTGTAGGGCTGATTCTCCTGTGAGACATGTGATGCTACTGAATGACTTTGTCCTAACCAAGAAGAAAGCTGTATTTTCTGTGTTGAAGTCACTTAGCTTGGTGGGACAGGTCTTCCAGGAACCTGAGAAGTCTACTGGTTGGGTGGGAGAGGAGATGGGACTTGCGGGTGCAACTTAACAAATCCAGTTTGTTTGTACCTTTACAGTCTCTGCTACCATATTTGGATAGGAAGGAGACAATTTTGCTTTGTAAACACAGATTTTTTTTTTCGTGTAGTTGCTGAGCATGTGGTACATAAAACACACTGGCAACAGTCTGCCTGGTGACAATCGGAGCCACAAAGAGAATGCGATTAATAGAAAACCAGAGTGCAGTACAGTGAAACATAGTGGCAATGGCCTACCTGGTGAGAACAAAGTGATGAAGGGAATGTGATTAAAAGGAATCAAAATGGCCTAACAAAGCAGCCTAACAAAGCACAACAGAAGGGGAGAGAACTGTTTCCACAGTTCAAGTGACAATTCAGGAAAATTAAGTTTTGGTGATTAGAGGGTGGCATGTATAACCTGTAGGACTGTGTTGCCTGTAGGACTACACATTTACACGCTTTGGGAATACAGAAGGTATTGAAGAAGCTGGAGAAGGGTCCTCAAACCCATTTTCATGGCAAAATGGTGACAGAGGAGGTGAGAATACAAGTGTCGTTCTTCAGACAAAGTAGAAAAACATGCTCAGTTTATGGGATTGTATGGTAAACAAAATCATGCCATGCTACCTATGTGACTACGTTTATAAAAGAAACAGCTCATGATTTGAGCATTTTCCAAAGAATAGGAGCAGATTCGTAGTTTGTGGGGTTTTTTTTGTTTGTTTGTTTGTTTGGGGTTTTTTTGATATAAGTGCACTGTATCATTTTTAACAAGCATTCAGGGTCCATTATTCACAATCCTGCAACTTGAATAGAATTGGATTTCTGATTGGCTATGCGGATTCATAAATACTAAGGCCAGAAGAGTCCATTAGGAAATACAGTGTGACCTCTTATAAATCGTGGTGTATCATCACACCCAAATTTTGCTGCAAGAAAGACGAAGCAGTCTAAAGCTTTGCATTTCTCAGAAAGCTTACAAATGTGACATACACAGAAAGAAGAGAGGACTTTAGCGAAGGGAATTCGATGAGGTAAGGGAAGCCCAGATGATCTAGTTGGCGGTCTCTGCTCTAAAAGTAGATGGAAAATGCCATTGTTATGACTATGGGTGTTTCAGGGTAGTTTACCTGAATTTACCTGACTACCACTGTGTTACAATACACAGTTACACCTTTGCCTAGAAATATCACTTCATATTTTGAGGTCATAATCTCCAGCATACTGTGTTTAAAAAGGAAACAGAAAGCTTTTCAGCATCAGATTTATTTTCTGTATGTAAATAGTGCTCAGGTGCTTCCTATTTATGTTTCCATCACCTGAGTAACAGAACACTCTAACCCTTATTTCTGATTATTTCTAGTGTTTCTTGTTCTGTAAAAGTTTCTGAGGTGTGAATTTTCTCTTTCTTTGATATTTTCAATTGTTTGCTGAAAAGTAGACATAAGTACTAGGTGCCTTAATTTAAATCTGTTTTAACAGTGTTTCAAGAAGCAGCAAACTAATTTTATGGGGTTTTTGAAGATTTGTTATGTCTCTATAGCCAAGAATCCGATTTACTGTAATATTTACTCCTGATATTAAAAGGAGTGGGTGAGATGATGAAAAATGGGCGGTATGACACACAGCAAAATAATTCTTTGATCAGTGGGTAAATGTAGATTGCTGATGAGAAAGCCATAGAGCAAGAAAAGACATTAATCTGGCATGCAGTCACACAGAAGAATCATTGTCATGTAGGCAACTAGGTATTGCAAGCTATACATAGGACTGTGCATATACAACATCAACAGCGGTCCCAACTTGAAAGAGAAGGCAAGTGCAGGTGTGGACATTCAAACTAAGTAAAAGGTTGTGTAATTTAATGTGATGAGCACCCAGAGAGAAACTGAATACAGAAATAAAGTTCCCCATAAATATTCCAGTAGTAACGTTGATGAAGGAAAGGATGAGCAGCATGAAACCCCACAGTATTTTGAAATACACCAGAACTGACCAGCAACTTAGCATTAGGGATAAGCTGAGAGTTCTGCTTTTACTCCGGACAATTGCAGTAGTTATTTAAAACCAAATATTAGTACTGGCTGTTATCTAATATAGTCTACCCTGAACAAAACTAGATCACAAGTGTATGGTCCTGCACTGAGAGAGGAATAACTCTGGGCATCAGTACAGGTTAGGGGTGGACCTGCTGGAAAGCAGCGTTGCGGAAAAGGACTTGGGAGTTCTGGTTGACAACAAGCTGACTATGAGTCAGCGATATGCCCTTGTGGCCAAGAAGGCCAAGGGTACCTGGGATGCATTAAGAAAAGTGTGACCAGCTGGTCAAGGCAGGTTGTCCTCCCCCTCTACTCTGCCCTGGTGAGATCACATCCAGAGTTCTGTGTCCAGTTCTGGGCTCCTCAGTTTAAGAAGGCCAAGAAATTACTGGAGGGAGTCCAGCAGAGAGCTTCAAAGGTGATTAAGGGACTGGAGCGTCTGTGTTACGAGGAAAGGCTGAGAGACCTAGGTCTGTTCATCCTGCAGGAGAGAAGACTAAGAGGGGATGTTATTTATGTTTGTAAGTATCTCAAGAATGGGAGTCAGGAGGGTGGGACCAGATTCCTTTCAATGGTGCCTAACGATAGAATGAGGAGCATTGAATACAAACTGAAACACAGGAGATTCCATCTGAATAAGAGGAGAAACATCTTTACTTTGAGGGTACCAGAGCCCTGCAACAGGCTGCCTAGAGAGGTTGTGGAGTTTCCTTCTCTGGAGACATTCAAAACTCACCTGGACACATTCCTGTGTGATCTACTCTAGATGTACCTGCTTTAGCAGGTGTGTTGGACTAGATTATCTCCAGAGGTCCCTTCCAACCCCAACCATTCTGTGAGACCATTCTGTGATTCTGCGAGGAATGATAAATTCTTCTGGATTGTCCAACCATCTTCACCACAGTTTTAGAACATATTCCTGAACACGGACTCTTTATGGGTCCAGATGTATCCTTGGTTAATATAACACCAGGTAAAACTAGCATTATGTCAGTGGCATTCTTGCTGAAAAGACAGAGGAAAAAACACCCTGTGATAATGTCATGATGTGGTGGCAACCTGTAAATACAATTTTTCTGCAGATGAGCAGCAGATAACAGGCTTATACACGAAAGAGGTCTCATTAATGGGATAACCTTTTGAAAGCCTTACAAGATCCTTATTCACCCTCTGGTTTGGTGTAGGAGAGCTGGAAGAAGTTTGTTATATGAACAACCTAAAGAATTAGTGTCAGAAGCATCATAGGTTGGAAACGAATCTCCATACCACCGTAGTTATCCAACAATTTGGGAGACTTATTCATGGAAGATCACACTGGAAGATATACACAGCATGCAAGGAAAANGTAATTTGAACTTTTATTAAAAAAATAAAGAGCATCCCTCTTGCCACTATGCTGCAGAACAAACGATACAGAAAACAGACAGAAAGTGCCTTTTAATGGCTTCAAGGTGACTAAGAAAGGCAAAAAGGACTTTTAGAATACAAAGGAGAGAAAACAAGGACAGAAAATGTTTTTATTTTCTTGTTTTCATTTTACTGGTTCAATTTTTATGGTTAACATGGTTTTACCATTAACTTATTTAATCCTTACTGGTGTTAGGAAACAAACAACGTCTGCCGTTCCTTAGTTTTTGCTGAGTCCCTCGATCAACCAAAGTGACCATCACGTTTTGAGTTGCTTGATAAATCAGGTGTAAGACCATCTGAAGGAAAAGAAAGCTCGTTAAATTGAGCTCTCCTCTCCCCTTGAGGAGCTCAGAAGCTTCTGCCAGTATCAAAAACAAAACAAAAAAAAACAAACCAAACCAAAACAAACAAACAGACAAAAACACAGATGAAAGAAAAAAGAAAACAAACCAGACCAAAACAAAGAAACCACAAACAAACAAAAAAACACAACAAACCTCTTTTTTTTTACCTGATTGACCACCTGGATGCATGGTAGCCAACCATAGACCTGCAACTACTGAACTTCCCCAGGCTTGTGAGGCCATGTGTGGAGTGAAGGCTGGAGATTTTTGCACTTTAATGTGTTTTGGAAAACAGCTAGAACCTCATTAAGCTCCTTACTCATTGAGGTGTGCATTTATTGTGGTAAAATGGTAGCAAAATTTACACAGTCGCTTCCTGATGGGGAAGATTGACCTAATTACAGAGGAATTAATTATCCCGGAGTTGTAAGCGAAGATTTTGTCCTGGCTAGACTAAACTCCAGTGATTTCAGTGGAGTTTCTATCTGCGTTATATAGGTCTGAACTGGCCCTTAATGGTGTGAAGGGCTGTTTAAAAATTCACAAACTGCAAGATAGTACAGTAAAAAAAGGCAGAGCCATTGGAAGTTAGTACAAATGTGTATTTGATTGATTTATTACAGGTCACCAGGAGACAATAAATTCAGTCAGTCGTTTTTTCATTTATAAAGTGTATCTCACGTACAGATTCGTGTGGTGCGAAGAATCAATACAAAGATACATAAGTGAAGGAAATTCAGTCAAATATGGGCTGTTTCACTGTAGTCATTGACTGTAGATAACAACTGGACATTGCCTCCAGTAGGAGGGCATGTATGTATGTATCTATGTATATGTGTGTGTGTGTACATTTTTTTACAGTGTGCCATTTTGTTCTTTTAATACAGAGTCATGGCCAAAATTCACTAGGTTAAAACATGGAATATATATGAAGTAGAAGAATTTGCTCACCAGTGAATATTTCATGATGACTATTCTTTTTGCCTGTTTCTTGAATATAGCTTGCATTTAGTCATAGTAACCTTTGATGTAGAAAGCTCTTGCAAAATGTTATATGTAGTAATTAACATACACTTTAAAATATATGCTTTAATTTAAAATTTAGTATTCTAGTGAATTTCCTTAAGGGAATTATTTTCTGTTCAATAAAGTCATCGTAATTTTCCTAGTAAAAAAAAAAAAAAGGTTTTGAAGGGGAAAAATTTAATTTTCTTTGACAAAATATTGTGGGATTAATTTTTGTTTTTTACTTAAGTCAATTAGTTATTTCAAGTTTACTTCGTTATTAGATACTAGTATTAGATACTATTTCATGTCGACATTAATAATGTAATATAAATTTGAGCAAATGAAAATGCAATAAAACTGCATCTGTTAGCATTATAGGCATTTAGATTGTCCCTCTTTAAACCTGAACTTTCTTTTGCATGAATATTAACTGGAAAATGCCATGGGGGCCATACAAATTATTCATGAATGTGAGTTAAATTCAAAAGGATTTTTTTTTACTTTAAAAACTGACACATATATCTTTGACCTAACAACTAACAGGAAAAGGTTTAACATAAAAACTTGACAAAATGTTGATGCAAATATATTAATTAATTTTTTTTTTTTTGGTGACAATGTTTGTTGATGTCTGATTTTGAAATTTATAAAAAAAAGTCAAGTGTTTTAAAATTGTTTGGTTTTTATTTTGTTTCCTAAAAGGGTTGAAATTAAGATGAGGTATTTCACCACAAGCATGAAAGTTTTAGGTTGGCCCAAATGTAATGTTTTTCACTTCTTAATATATACTAATTTTTTTTTTCCATTATTAGGGAAAAAAAAAAAACTAAAAAAAATATTCTTCACATTCTTTCCTGAAGAAACCAATTAATGATGGAAAAGACAACCTAGTAATTTTTTATCCTTAGTGCACTTTACTGTAGTGGAAATCAATCACTTAACAGTCAGGGTTTTCTCAGTAGTTCCTCTGAGTTAAGTATGTATCTGCCTGTCATTTTCCCAGATCTCCAGAAATGTACACTTAGAGCACTTAAATGTATTTACCTTGAACATTAGAGATGAAGACTATGGAAACAGTGGGGAGTTTTCCATCTCTGTCGTTGTAATTAGTCCTTTAAATCTAATGTATTTCAATAATGATAGTATGACAGTCAAAACGTCATAAAATGAATGTTAGGTTGCTGTACAAAGAGATTGAAAGGTGGCAAATACTTAAAGGAAAAATGTTGAGTAACTGTAGAAATATATTGTGTTTCTTTCCCATTGCACAGACCTTCTGTTAATTGTTCTTTAAAAAAAATGTGATTCGCAGAATCATAGCGGGGTTGAGCTGCAAAGGGACCTCTAGAGGTCCTCTGGTCCAACCACCCCTACTCAAGCAGGACCACTTAGAGCTGTTTGCCCAGGACCATGTCAAGATGGCTTGGATATATCCAAGGAGCGAGACTCCGCAGCTGCTCTGGTCCTACAAGAAAAATATAAAAACCTTACATTTGACATTTGACACAGTCTTCCACAGCATCCTTCCAGTTAAGCTGAGGAAGTGTGGATTGGATGATCAGGTAGTGCGGTGGACTGAGAACTGGCTGAAGGAAAGAAGCCAGAGAGTCGTGGTCAATGGGGCAGGGTCTGGTTGGAGGCCTGTATCTAGTGGAGTGCCTCAGGGGTCAGTACTGGGGCCAGTATGGGTCAATATATTCATCAATGACTTAGATGAGGGAATTGAGTGTACTATCAGCAAGTTTGTTGATGACACCAAACTGGGAGGAGTGGCTGACACGCCAGAAGGCTGT
>VWYH01002192.1:121119-165115 GCA_013399365.1 Pampusana beccarii
GAGGAGACTGAGGGGTGACCTCATTAATGTTTATAAATATATTAAGGGTGAGTGTCATGAGGATGGAGCCAGGCTCTTCTCAGTGACAACCAACAATATGACAAGGGGCAATGGGTTCAAACCAGAACACAAGAAGTTCCACTTAAATTTGAGAAGAAACTTCTTCACAGTGAGGGTAACAGAACACTGGAACAGGCTGCCCAGGGAGGTTGTGGAGTCTCCTTCTCTGGAGACATTCAAAACCCACCTGGACACATTCCTGTGTAACCTTATCTAGGTGTTCCTGCTCTGGCAGGGGGATTGGACTAGGTGATCTTTCAAGGTCCCTTCCAATCCTTAACATTCTGTGATTCTGTGATTATTGTCCAGTGTCTGGAATCCAGAATGGTGAGCACTTGGACAGCTCAAACAAAAGTGCCCCATCTGCCAATAAGAGGCAATATTATGGTGTTGCACTAAACGGTTGAGAGCGCCACATAGCTTTCCCTGTGTATCCTGCATTTCTGTACACTTTTTAAGAAGAACACAAGGCATGTCTGAATCCAGAAGCAAGGATCGAAGTATCAATTTACATTATTCTGACCTGAACAGAACAAGTAAAAATCGTTTTCAACATCTCAAGTGCCAAGGAGAGCAGATTATATGAATAGTGATCTTTGTTTTTGTGATGGGCTGCAACAGCCTGCAGTGGAGATACCAGTGTGTAGGAATGCTCCAGACTCCATCAAACATCAGTTGGAAGGAGGTAATGCAAGGAAGGGTTTTGCCATCTCTTTAAAGCATGGAAGAGGGAAAATCAAAAAGAATGGAGGACACATTTTTTAGCAGGGCTTGACAGAGCCCGACAGCTCTTATTTCTCACAGTGGGAGGTGCTGGTTAGGTTTGCTTTTGAAGTGCAGCCACTGGAGAGGGTGCTAAACATCCTCTGAAAACACAGAACTCTGCTTCTGAGGGAAGGTGCAAGGAAAATGAATAAATCTGCTCTGAAGAATGTATGGAAAAGTAGGCTTGAGGTCGGTTTCAGAAAATCCATATACTCAGGATGAAAAAACTCTTTAAAAAAAAAAAAAAAACAAACTCAAAATCAATAGGCCTGACTCCTACACTAATGAAAATAGAAAGGTGTGCAGGTGAAGCAGAGTGCTGACTGACAGCTGCTGTGAAAATGCTTCTTACGGGGTTGAAGTCAGAGAGGCTGATAAACTTCTGACTTCTAGTGGTTTTATTCATTAACATAAAAGAAAAATAATTGTAAATTGTCTTCACTTGTTCATGAGAAGAAGTCTTGCATGCACGAGTTTTAATTATTCTCTGAAAAATTAAGAGTAGTATATAGATGGGGGAATACCAAAGGGGAAAATGTAGCTATTCTGAGAAGAATAAATCAACCTCATGCCAGGTGTATTTTTTTACCTCCTACCACTGTGTTCTCTCTTGCCTTGTTTCACTGCATATAGCAAAGCAATATTAGTGTCAGCAAGACAGAAAAACACCTATTTTTATGCTTATGTTTAACCATGTTTCTCCTTTGGTATTTCTGTTCATTGAAATACAGCTGTCAGCAAAGAACTTTGCACGCTCAGTAAAACCAGTCTAGGGCACAGTGATTTGTTCAGACTGCCCTAGGTTTAAAGTAAGCTTCTTTCTCATTTGTATTTCAGGGTGGAACAGTGTGCTGGGTTTGAAAAGGTCCAGGTTCAGTATAGCCTCTGTAGATATCCTTAGATAAATTGACATTTTCTTTCAGTGATTGTCACTGTTTTTAATGTAGACATATGGCAATAAATTCTTTGAGATATAGATGAGGGCAGGGTTTTGTTGGATCTGGACAGTATTGATGCTGTTTTGCCACAGTCTACATCATATACGTTTTTCAACATCTATTTTTCAATATTGAACAATAATACAGGTACTTATTCCAGTTGTACTGCAGTTAAACATAGAGCCAGAATAAGCCATAAGAGTAACTTTTTTGCAACCAAAATATTGTTTTATTAATTTAAAATATCTGCTTTGCATTTTTTTTTTTTTTTTTTTTTTGCAGAAGGACTCAAGTCTTTTCTGTACCTGTATTTATGCCATGTAGCTTTATTGTGGGATATTCCCTGTTTGTGATTCCTGAAGTTGCTGAAAAAAAATTAAAAACACATACCACACCAAAGTGATATGTCTCCCTGCATGGGACTCCTCTAATAATACATCCTTCATTTCAGCTGCCATCTGCTCCTTTGAATTCTCTTCTTGGCACGTTACACAATTTGCAGTTCAAATTTTCTGTGATGAAGATTGTGTTGCATGGAAATTATCTCAGCAAAGCAGTATGTCGGCCCTCAGTCATGCTGAAAAGAGTACTATAGCTTGGATTAAAAAAAAAAAAAAAAAAGATATTTTTGCTGCAGGGTTTATGAACCAAGCAAGGTATTTGAACTCAGACCTGTATGCCCCTAGTCTTATGCAGTTTTATTTAATATGTTGTAGGCTATTTTCTGTGAAAATGTGGTCATTTTTGATCACTTTTTGATCATAAATACTTTTCATTTTGTCTTGATGCAATCTAAAGACTTTTCTTATTATGATAAAATTTTTGTCCGTTTGTTGGTTTATACAGCTTCATTCCCCAGTTGGGATGGCAGTACAATCTTTGTAACTAGCATATTAGAAAATTTGCCAAAATCCACTAAGTATTTGGGAAAGAACTGAAAATTTCAGGATACATATTTTCCCTGAAATTTTAGGGTTTGAAAGCTGTTGGGTTTTCCTGTGTGTTTATTGAACTGCCTAGTGTGTATTTCAGTGAGGCAAGCTGGTCAATCTGGATGTAATCTGCTGGCAGCAGGCTGGCTGGCTGAGGTTATTCTGGGGTAAGAAGTGGCACAATAGTGTCACAAAAAGTTCATGCATTCAAGTTGTTATCTGCTGTTACAAGATCATGTAGAGTTGGGGTTTATTGTCTTAACTGCTCGTTTCTGCTCTGTTTTGAGTGCTGTATATTGTGGTTTTGAATCTATTATATGTTGGATATTGGATATTGTCAAGTAGTATTGTAGTAATTCCATCGTCTTATTTCTGTTGGAAGACTCAGTGATACTCAGACCCTGTTCAACATCTACTTATTTCAAAACAGCTTTGTTTCAGCCTGAATTTTTGTACCTTTGGGAAAGCTTTACTCTCCTCCCTTGCACAGAGACCAAGTGCCAGGAGCTTCCCAGCTGTGAGTAAACTGTTGTAGAAAGCAGATTAAGCTGCCCTCTCAGCCTCTGTCCTCTCTGTATTGAGATGCAACACATTTTCAGCCCATAATACGAAGGAATGGTATGTCTGGCATGGCACCCAGGTGCCTTTGACTTGGCTCGGATCAAGTACTAGGGTACACATCTGCAGTGACAGAGCTAATCCAACCTCCTGTGGAGTCCAAAACCAGACTCAAACATACTGTGAGCATCTGAGTGGGCTTTCATTGTGTTTTGTTGTATGTTTGTGTTTTTTTGGTTGGTTGGTGGTTTGTTTTTGTTGGTTTTGTTTGTTTGTTAATTGGTTGGTTTTGGTTTTGTTTTCCAAGAGGGAAAATATCCGTAAAATAAAAGTTACTGCTATCATCGTTACTACTTTGCAGTGTGATATATGATGTTATTTTAAAATTCTCTATTCATATAAAAATAGCTGGTTAATTTTCCTTTAAAATACACAAACCAGTCAAGTGAAAAACTTCAGACAAGTGACTGAAATACGAAAATATGAAGTTGTTTGTCTTGCAAGGCAAGGCTTTCTATGTGTAGCTATGGGGATATCCTGGGTAGATTTTTGTATACGTAAGTGTAGTAGACACTAGCAGATACCTGCTTAACTGTAACTAAATTTTATAGCTTTTTTTAGTATTTAATTTTAAGATTATGCATTTAGATATTGGAGAATGCTGCTTGAAATTTAAAGAAGCAAATACTACTGTAGACTGATTTACTATCTTAGTCATTCAGCTATTTGAATACACTTGCTTTTGTACATAAAAGTATTAGGATATTTTCTGATTACATTCTTTGCTCTTTTGGAACATGCACACCTACTCAAGACTGCATATGGCAGTGTGTGTGTGTGTGTAAAATTTTGTGATATTTCAAGTCATGACAGACTACTCCTGGTTTCGGAATTACAGCTTTAAGTACCGTTGTGCCTTTGGCAGCACTTGAAACCCTGGCAAGAACTGCAGCTGACTAAGAACTGAGTAATTGTTTTAAAACTAAATCTTTTTATGCTGTTTTCCTTAAGAAGAACATCCTGCCAAATAAGAGGCTCAGTAGGGACTCCATTGACTGCCTTGTTCCACAAGGTTTTGAATATAAAGGCACTAAACACAAAAATCACTATTTAATCTTATCCTCTGAAAAATATAGAATTTAACATAAAAAAATCTTCTGTTTCATATTCAAACATGTTCTTATTCAGCACCAAGCCCCGATGCTCAGCAAAAAAGGAAAACTAGTGAGAATGAACTAGCCACCTTTACTGGGTTTTCTAACAATGTCATTTTAGGTGCTAGTGTTCTAGATTTTAATAATACCTGAAATTTTGCTCAGATAGCCACTTTTTATTAGAAATTTAATTCTTGAAATAAAATAATGTAGAGAAGAAAGAGTATGGTTTCCATAGGTTTTATGTGCTTAAGTGGACGTAAATCCATGAAGAGTGACACGTTTCCTCTGTTAAGTGCCACAGGCATTTCTAGGGTTTCTTAATTAATAACTTTATTTTCCATTTAGCATCTGCCATCCAATCAGAGTTTTATCAGTTCATAGTGAGTTATCGCTGGCATGCACTAAGGAGTGGACTGGTGTCTTCCTTCTTGTTTTGCTTTGTTTAATTTACAAAAATAGCTGCAAACACAATTTAACCATCTGAAGCTAGAAGGAGGCCCTGCTGCTCTCAAGGGCCTGTGAATGGTGAAGTATGTGCTGGTGTCCCGGTAATACAATTACAATTAACACACCGTAACAAATGCAACCTCCCTGTACAACCGTGAGATAACAGCCTCTTACTCACACTAACAGATGTATCTTTGACCAGCTGGCATAAATTCATGGTGCATTTTCCAGATTTATCAGATTCACACATCTTGAAAACAGTCTGTTTTTGTTAGGATTTACTCCTCCTCTTTATAACTAGGGGTGACAACTATTTATATCACTCGTTGCAATGGTAGCCAGTCGAGTTGGTTGGGTTAGTTGGTGAGACAGCATTAAACACCTGATCTATGACTTGGAGGTGTTTTTAGCACATTTAACCTGACAGTATGGGATGGAAAGAGTTTGGATTCAATGGGGGCTTGGGTGGGAACAGGATTTGTATCTCTGCTTGAGGATGGTTTGCCTCACCAGTCATGCCAATACTGCCCACAGGGCCAGGCTGAGAACCAAAGAAGACTGAGCCAGTTTATTGAAAAAATGAACTGAAGTCTGTCTAATGTGGAGCGGGTGGAAAACTAGACTTCTTAAGTGCATAATTTCAATGAAACATCTGAGCATTAAAATAACATTCTTACTGACTGATGTTGAGTTTTTGGGAAGACAGTCAGTCAGTCAGTCAGTCTTCATAGCATGCAGGTCCTCTGAGATCCTGAGTTTTGATGCTGAGCAGAACAAAATTTATTTTTGGCCTTGCAATCAGAAAATATTATTTGCTCTTGGATCCTACTGTTCACAGATGTTCATTTGGATAATTTTGTAGAGCTCTTCCATAGCCTTCTCCATACAGATAATGTCATATATCTAAGTCTATTATTTATATATGTGTTACGTTTTATTGGAATGTGAAAGGCGAATATATTTCACATTAATATAAAATTAGCACAGGCCTTAATATTAACACAAAACTAGTGCAATGTGTCATAATACATAGTGCAGTATAGCACAGTGTTACACTGAATCTACCTCTCTCAAGTTACCTATGCTTCAAAGTTCACATTTTTCCCAGACCTGTCAAGGCTTCTACCATTGTAACAGAAACAATCAGAAGTTCAGCATAGGTATTTAGATACTATCCAAGCATTGTCTTCTTACATTATCTTTCTTAAGCTAATATATTGTGGACAATATGTCTCTTGGTATATGCTTTCCAAATCTGCCCATGTCTTCTATTTTTTTCCACCCCTGCACTAATATCATGCAGTTATCCACCCCTGAGGAAAACATGATTAAGTTTTCCCAACTGAACATCAGATTTTCTCTAAGGAAATAAAAACTAATGTTTGTGCTGCCACATGTCTTATGACGTTTTGTCAATGATGCATTAAAAGAAGAAAAATGTTCTTGAAAATGCTTTAAGGCTGCAGAGTAGTTTACAGTTCAAAGTCACGCAACGCTGTTATCAGACCATGACTTGGGGATGTCTGTGGGTGTTTTGGGGGCTTTTATGCCAAATACCTGGTTCCTTTGTGCTAGTCTCATTGCTCTGAAGTTGGAAGGAGAAACCCAGACTTCTGGTGATCCACCACTCAGCGTAGTGAGTCACCAGTTTGTGCCAGCTCAGTTGAGCAAGGCGATTCCAGCTTACTCCCTCTCCACCCCTCTGAAATAAGTAAAGAAAGTAAATTACAGATAATTACTGTGGAGATGAGTCACTGTATAAATAGCATTTTAAAATAACTTCAAGTTTTAAATCACTGCTGAAGGGAGAAAAAGACGTAGTGTTGTGTAGGAAATTTTCGGTGTGGTAATTTAGTGCTTTTATTTAACAAGTGGAAAGCAGAGTGCTGACATTGCATTTGAGCTGGTATGATAGAGTAAAAATAGTCTATTCTTTGAGTATTCAATAGTTTATTAAAGGCTGTTTCTTAAACGTAGTCTATCAAGCTATGAGGGGTGAAAGTAGTCTTGGCATATATAGGAAGATATTAAGTTCATTTGATTTTTTTTAAAAAGTATGCATTAAGTACAAATGGGTTCATATCTGCATCTTCATATGTATTATTAATATGCATCTGTAATTTCTGTTGAAGAAATACAGTATTGACAAGTAGAAATAGGTCTTTTGCATTTTACAGAAGCAGTTCTCACTAACTCTAGTCTAATCCAGACAAGAATCAACATAGTCTATTCCTGAAGGAGCCTAAGCCAGCAATCAAATAGTCAAAATTAATTAAATAAACAGGAAAGTAGCATTATTGGCATAGCTGTCATGGGATCTGAGTGATTTATTTCGGCTGAGATTCAGCTCTCTGATTTTATTTAGACTTGTACCTAAGTGCAGAGTGGTCCCACTGAAACAACCATCTGAGTAATAACAGAATCTAGTTTTGAATTGCTAATGCTGGTATTCATCCCAGTAATTAAGTCTAAAAATATTATTCACAGAGCAATCTGAAAAAAAAAAAAAAGTGTTACTGGAATTAATATCCTTTGTCTAATTGACAATTTTGTTTAACCAGATTTAATGCACAGTCACTAGCATTTTAATTATTCGTTGCTCAAGCAACAGTTGAGCTTGCAGCTAGCACAGATTTTGGCACTTGTAAAATATAATAATGGAGCTTCTAACTAACTTTCATGTTCTATTCTGTTTCTGTAGTCCTCTCTGCCACTGGTACCTTGAGAAATTACAACATGCTTGATTGACTTGGTTTTGTAGTTTATTTCTTCTGATTTTGTTATTCTTAAGGTTTAAATACTCAGTTATTTTTTTTTTTTCTGGAATCAGCTGTCGTGTTGTTATTGAACTAATCATGTATCTGATTAGTTCGATTTAAAACAGAGTGGTATTTTCCCTTCTTTCTTTCATTGTCCTGAAATCCTCAGCTCTTACAAACAGATTTTATTTAAATTCAGAAATTATTCAGTAAAAGCATATGTTATTGCAATATTTAAAAGCTTCATGTGATCTTTACATATGTACATCTCAAAATGGATTAATCTAGTTTCAAAATACACATCTAGACACCAAATGAGGAGTTACAAAAGGGAACAGTTAGCCTGTTAAACACCTGATTTAGGCCAATGAGGACTGTGTTTCGTAATGTACTCTTCTTGTAATGTCTTAATTGTTTATCTGAACACTAAGCTATATAAATAAAAATCACCTAGTTACCTCAGGAAACATTATTTTGAGACAAGATGGTTGGCTGGTGCTTCAGACAGTAATTCATTATTTTCTATTGATTGGATTTGACAGCCCCCAAAAGGACACCACAGTACTCTACAATTAGAAATACCTCATATGTCCAGCATTAATTGTCACATACAGTCACATATAGAATATTGTACTGAATTAACCAAGTTTTATCGTTGGTCTCAAATGCAGTTGGTGTCTGTTGAAAAGGTCTCTGCTATCTCTGACAAAGTTTCACTAAAAAGAGGAAAGATCTGCCTGCTTCTTTCCTAATTTCTCCCAGCGTAATATATGGGGTGAGGTTGAAGGCAAATGAGTCAATTTACCAAGCATGGCACTGATCTCTGAGAAAATGTTTGAAAACTTTATACATGCCAAGTGCAACCTCTGCGGTCTTCAGGGAGGATCAATGTTTGCTGTGGCTGTAGGAGCATTGTTTTATGGAACTGATTCTGCAAGAAATCAAACAGAAGGAGCTTCCATTTCAACTGGTAGAAAAGGCTCCTTAAAAGAGAAAAAATGTAAGAAAGAATATCTGTATATAGTATCTTAAGAGGGTCTCTATATCACATTTATGGAGAATACTCTCAGGTTTCTACATGCTTTTAGAGTATCCAAGCAAGAAACACTTGATTGCTACTTTTTCTGTCATGGAAAACTTTGCAAGAGTGTGAGAAGATCATTTTTGTGATGCATGTGTATATAAAACATACTGACTGCAAGGAGATGAAGAGCTAGGTCACTGATGTACTTTTAAAATACAGTTTTACTGTGAATCCATCTGTTTCATTTTTTTGAATGAACGGGTAATAGATAGTCTACAGTCAAAGATGCTTTCTGATGGTGATTCAAGGCAATTTAATGGTTATCTATCACCGAAAGGGAAACGGTCTACTATGAAGATATGCATTTGTATTGCTTTCCTCAGACACTAAACATATGGAGTGAAGAGTCCAATGGGCAGCTACATATCCTTGCCTCCCTCCTGAAACAAAAAAACAAACCCCAAACCCACCATTTTTGCTCTCTATTTAATTTCAGGATCATTAATTCATTATTGCCAGCAGGAAAGTGAAGGAAACAGAAGGGGCAGGGGGTGGTGTGATGGGAAAAAGGTGTGGAACGCGCCTCTCATTAACAGCTAATCAGCATCTGGCTGAGCTGTGTCATCAGACAACAGCCTTCATTAGATTACCAAATACTTGGGCCCTGTGGTCGATTTTTAGAAGGCTTTACCTTAAGAACCACTGCTTTTTAGTACTGCAACAGCTGGCAGTGAATTTGACTGCACAGAATTTGACACAAACTCTTCTGTTGAGCATTGCTGTTGCAGTATTGGACCTGTCCCACCAGCTAAATTAGAGGGAAGGGTCAAGAGTGTAATGTTTTAAATGTAAGCAAAGATCTTAACTCGTTTTAGCTTAATTCTCCACTAAGATCTGTTATTCACGTTGATCAAACTATTTAGCCTAAAGTTTTTCATGATGTCTTATTGCTCCTATATTAAGAAAATGCAAATAATAGAGCAGTTAAGACTATATGGATTTCTTCATCTATATTTTTCTCTCTCCCTTCTCTTTCCTTCCCCTTCCTTGTCCCCACCCCCACTCCCTTTTTGCACAGCCTCAATTGAAGAGGAACCAACTTCAGCAGGTATGGATAATTTATGATTACATCTGCATTGTGGTAACCATGCATTCACTGCTTTCTCTAAAATCATTTAAACCAGGTTTATTTTGAGTATAACACATGCTAAATAGCCATATCAGTGTTGGGTTCTTTTCCCTTCTGTTTGCTCCCTTTTTTTTTTTTTCCCCCACCCTTAATTTGGAGTCGGTAGGAGATACACTCCTCTGGTAGTAGTTTAAAATCTTATTTGCCACATGTGCCTTCCTTTTTGCTTCTTCCTTTTTTTAAGCTGGCACATTGGACTTCACACAGGAAACCAGGTCAAAAACAATCAGGAGTTCAAAAAAATTAGTGTTTATTCTAGCTTTTTATCTGTCTTTATGCTGGTGAAGTTCAATCATCTGCATGATCCCCAAAACTGGCATCCTTAAAGACAGTGCAGCCTGGGAACAAACAGTGAAGGAAGGGAAGGACAGCAGGTGCAGAAACATCCTGCTCAAAGAAAACATTCTGCAGACTATGGCCTGAATATCTGCTCAGCGAGCTTTTATTTCCATTGACAGGCTGCCAAGTAGTGAGAACCATTAACAACACAGTCATAAAAATTAGTTTAGGAGCTCCCCAGGAGACACAAACACATAGTGTTTATTCTATTGCAAAGATTAACTATTTCTAATTAATTGGCAATCCATTAGCTCGGGAGTATTTAAAGAAAAAGAAGACAACATACCAAAGAATAATGCCGCTAAACAGCTTACCATATTTGAAATGGCATTGAGTTGTATAAACTCAGTGAGCTAAAACATCAAATGGGTAGGGAGTCACTTTATAGTGACTTGTTAAAAGAAGTAAAGGTCTCCAGAGGACCAAAGGAGAAAAGGTAAGGGAAGTGAATGAAGAAAAGATGGCAAGGAAGGATTGAACACTGTTTACAACACTAACCTGCAACTTGGGAGCAATGTAAGTAATTAGGGTACGATGGAGAATAATAAATGAAAGGATGGAGAACAAAGCCTAGAGTAGAATGTGAGAGGGGGAGAATAGTTAAGACTAGCACTGAACAGAGAAAGAAGCAAAAGGGAGCTTTTAACATGAAGATAGTAGTGGAATGGAAAGAAAGCATGACTGAGGTGAGAAAAAACTGAGAAACAGAAGAACTGAGAAACAAAGGAAGAGTTTGGGAGGGTACTGTAGAGTACTAACACACCCCTGAGGAGTATATCTAAAAATTATTAGGCATCAACCTTCAACTATCTGTTTATTGAGAGATCTGTCAGTCTTGACATTTTCATAGAAAATATCTTAATAGAAGCCTAATGCAGCTGTTCAATAGAAGTATCAGTTACAAAAATAGATTTTTTTTTTTTTTAGATGAGAAAGAGAAAAACAAACAAACACCCTTTTTTACCTTTATGGAATTAGTTTCAGTATGCACATTTTAGAGAGAGAGAGAGAGAGTTTAGAGGCATATATGAATACACTGCGGTAATGTTCAAGACAATCTTGCTAGGGTTGTGCATTGTACAATGATCATTCCTGGTGCAACCACTGGATTGTCTCATGAAGATATGGCCTCCCTCTTTGCATTTGGAACATCACCACCGTTTTTGTGAAAGCCTGTAACTGTGAGCAGGCCAAGCTAACCAGATGCATCAGCTGAAAATGGGTAAATGGAGGGAAGTGGAATTTATAAGTCAGTTATATGGGCTCCACTACAGATCTCTGTTCATCTTACCAGCTGAAATTCCAATAATTTCCCAAAAGTCTGCAGATTCTTCATTCTGTTCCTCAGGAACCCTTGCCTTTTGGAGTGTCACGTGATATGGTTTGCTTCTATATTCATTTAAATTGTTTGGTTTTAATAATTTCTGGCTGCTTTCTTTTACTCAGCCCTACTGTCATTGCTTTGTTTATTTCTCCGCATAACTCTTCCGTTCAACAAAGCTCAGCCAATAATTTACAATTAACATCTCTGAGCATTGCACCATCACAGGATATTCCTAAATGCTCATAACTTTTTTGAATTCACTCATTATCAGTAACATTTTTTACACCAGTATCTTTTCAAATAATTCCTGCAAGACTTGATCAGATATGTTTCAAATGGAAATCATGTACTTAGTTGTGGTTGGTTAAGTGAGCTGCACCTAATTTTTAGGCATTGTTTTTATTTTTATAATTTGCAGGGATTGTTGGCGTCTAAAAATGTGCCACAATTAGTTATGCAGTAATTAGCTATACCAGTTTAACTTTCTGCTTGAAAACTCTTAACAGAAAGAATGGTGACCTTTTCATGTTTGTTATTCCATGAGAGAATGCCATTTGCAGTGAGACTATACATGTGAGAGACCCACTGATACAGCAGTACAGATGGATATTCCCACACAGACAAATCAACAGCTAGAAGTACGCTAACATACAGCACCAGAATGTTTTTGTTCTTTGATCTGGACAGATTAACAATGCCTCTGGGATAAATGGTAAATGGTAGATTTACAATATGAGACAACGTATTCGTAAGCATTTGTGCAAATAAATCTCAGCTGCTCAGAAATTACATTACAAGGGAACATGACTAAATACCTGCAACATTAAGCTAATTAATGAAGCAGTAATACTTGTTGATATTTAATCTGTTTCTAGGACATTGATACTTCACATGGTTGTATTCTTCTGGAATTATTTTTGAAACAAATATTTTATTGGGAAATATTTTTATTAATTTGAAGCTTTTTTGCCAGATTTAATTTGACTAAACTTCTCCAGGCCCAGAATGTTGAGGATTTTTTTTCTATTCAAATGAAAATTTCCACCTTTGGGAAAACAGTTTCAGTCTTTGCTTTGAGTAACAAAATTTGGATCTTAAACTGTTCTGGTGGATATTAATAGAGTATAACTCAACTATACATTTGCATGGAATATGACTATGATCAAAATAAGCTATACTTAATACGGATACAATTTTTTAGAAGTTCAATAAGCTGAAACAATAATTTTCTGTACAGGTGTACACAGCTTGTTTTGGATCTTCCTCATCAAAGCAGTGAAGTACGTACTTAGTATTTGAATAGTCAATGCGTAGTAAACCTACTGTCTTTGTGCCATGTGTTTAAGAACGTGTTTTCTGGATTGGAGCTCAAATTAGGTGCGGTGGAAGTGCAGCCTAGAAGCTCAATATAAATTTTAACAAAAAGTACACTATGTTGCTCCTGACGGGGGTGAAACTCAAAACCAGATTTTTGCATTAAGAGCAGGAAAAAAGTTTCAAATTTAGTGATGAAGGGCATGCATGTGAAAATTAATTTCTAAAACTTCATTATGAAGAGATTACTTGTTCTTGCTTTTCCAGAGGGAAATGTATGGATAAAGTTCAGTTATCCTTTACCTAATCTTAATTTATGTCTTACAATTTAACAAGCAATACTGTCTCTTGCTTTATATTTTTTGGATTTTATTGATTGTGCTTTAAGGTATGACCAGACGTTGTTCTTGCTTTGAAAGTAACAAATTAGTGCATTCTTAGGGGATTGTTTTAATACAATTTATTTCTCTGATTGTATTGACATCTACAAAGCTGTGTGTTCTGCCTCAGGCAGATACCTCTTCCTCAGAGCACAAAGGCAGTCGTGCAATCTGAAGGATGCAGGGGTGCTGAAAAATAAACAGAAATTGCACCTGAAGCCTCATGCAGTCACCAAGAGTGTGTCAGTAATTTCAGTGGGATGTACCTTGTTCAGGCAGAAAGTGAGTTCTATCAGCCGCCAGATTTTGTGCTTCTCCAAAGAAAGCAGCAAGTTTCCTCAAGTTTGTGACATTTATCCTAGTGGAGTGTAATTAACCTCCTGATTCTAGTTCTGATCCAATAGTGTTGGGGAGTAGGTGTGCACACACTTCCAGCTGCAAGTTCCAGTAGTCATCACTTAGCATTCAAAACGGTTAAAAGTACCTTATGATTGCCTTCTAAACACTCTGAGGTAAGAAAGTGTGCTTAGTGTTACCACCGCAGTGGAGGAAAGATGAGATTAATTGGAAGGCAACATAATATTTTTCCACATAATACTTATTAAAGAATATGAAGTACTACAAGTTAGAGCTAATACCTGAATTTTGTGAGGATTATAAACATTATTTGAGCATCTTGTGAAGATTATATACTTTTAATTGACCTATGATCCAGAAAGAAATTAGAATTTCTTTTTCTGTTTAATCAAAGGGACAAAACAATACTATTTCCCAGGCCTAAGTGCTAAACATTACTGACGTTTAGATTTTAAAAAAGTATGCAATCTTGTGTTAGCTATAAGTAGATTTTTTTTCAATTTTCTGGTGAAATTACTAGTTCTTCAGAAATAATTGTTTATGGGATGTGGTGAGTTTAAACAAGCAAACAGAATAGAATTTGTATTGTAAAAATGTGAGCCACATTTTTGGGAAAAAAAAAAAAGTGCTTTTACTTGTTCTAAATACCCCTGCATCTAAAAGTTCACTGAATTATAATTTTCCATAGATTTAAAACAGTAGACACAAAATGATTAAAATCCCAACCTTTTCCTTATCCCAGTCTATTTTGAGGTAAATTCATAAATCAAATTTTTAAGATTTTGACTTTTCATGGCTATGGTGAAAGGTAGGAAGGTCCTAGTCAGCACCATCTTAGCTAGCATTATATTAGATAGATTGTAGTAGTTTGATATTAGTTTACAACGTAGGCAGAGTCCGATTGAACATAAGAAATACATTTTTCACAATGAGGGTGGTAGCACCCTGACACAGGCTTCACAGAGAAACTGTGGATGCCCCATTCCTGGCAGTGTTGAAGGTCAGGTTGGATGGGGATTTGAGCAACCTGATCTGGTCAAACATGTCCCTGCGTGTGGCAGGGAGTTTGGGCTAGATGATCTTTAAAGATCTCTTCCAAACAAAACCATTCTGTGATTTTGCGACTGAAATTTTAGATAGGTCTTTTATTTGGACAGAGGAATATTTTAACCACTTTTTCATTGTCTTTCCTTCCGTCATGTCAGCAAATGCCTTTACCTTTTGGTGTTGCACTGCTCATCAAAGAGCAGAAGATAATCAGTTGAAGTGCTGGCAACCTGTTTTTGATCCTCAGAGAACTACATTATGAGTTCAAGTGGAAAACACTTGAGATCTTACTGAGATTAGTATTTACACTGGAATTATCCTTGTATCCTTATATTCTAGCTATACTATGTGTTTCACTTAAAAATACTTAACTGATTGTGGGTATTAAATTAGTTTTCACAGAAGGTATCTCTTCTTCCTGAAAATAAGTTCCTAATGGTCTTCCATTGATTGCAAGAAGTTCAAATTGTAACTGCTTTAATGATTATCAAAAAATAAAAAAAGAATATAAACAGATGTCCGTAGCTTATTAAAATAAAACTTTCCAAAAAGTTCAAGAGATATTTAATCTTCTTACTTTTTCACCCTCAAAACCTCAAAGATGAATATAGTGTAGTCTCAAGGACTTCAATTTACTGTCTGTTGTACAGCAGCATGCTAAGTGTTGTAGTTTTGTGAGAGCATTCTCTCAGGCTGCCTTTTGAGGCACAATAATTTTGCTGTGAAATGCAAAGCTATTCTGTTTCACACATTTTGAAGAGGAAAAGCATCTTTCCATTTTATTCTGAGGTAAAGGAATTGCTGTTCCCTCAGGGTCTGTAATAAAGATTTACTCTCTTGCTTAACTTGGTTTACGCATTTGTACTAATTCCTTTTCTTTTTCTTCTTGAAATGCATATTTTACTTTTCAGTGCCTGAAGCTAACTTGTTAATTACTTTTACATATACTCCAAGAAAAATGTAGACTAAATCAGAACACTATAGAAAGGTCATGTTGAACCTTATTCTGATGTAAATGAGGCTTATGCAGTGGAAATAGCTCTAGATTCCAGGTGGCACTGAAGGCTATTACAGTAGGCTGTCACATTTATGAGCTAGAAATCTTGCTTAGGTCATGAATGGAAATTAATTAGTATTTTCAGCCTATCCCTTCGTGAATGTTTGTCCATATATCATAAAAATAGCTCAGTTTGGCAGAATTGCTTGCTTCTTTTCAGGATTAGACAGAAAGGGTGCTAAGAGGCTGAGATAGCCTGCAGTGCTGGCAACTATCTCAGAAACTCATACATGGGCAAAAATTTTGAATAATCTGCATGAAGAGTGATATTTGTGGTGAGTATACAACCTTCATCACTGTATAGCAAGAAAAGTGAGAGTGAAAGATCACATAGTGTCCCTTGAACCAGCTATTGCTTTATGTCATGAACATTTTCTTTTGGTTGCTTATCACTTTCTCACCTGAACTTGAGACAGAATTTTCCCATACCAAGCATCTGCCTCAGGCTGAACTCAGCTCAAATCACTTCATTGTTTCTCATAATGAGGTTAAGGAAAAACAGTGTTCTGCTGCTCCTTTTTCAAAGCTGTTCTGCTGAGAAACCTTTATGCACCGATACTCCAGAGCTGGGACAAGCAATTTCACAGTAAAGTGTCAGAGGTTGCACTTCTCACTGCCATGGAAAAGTCCACAGAGTCAGCCAAGGAGGTAGGCCTAGTTCACACCCAATTAGCAGAGGCAGGTCCTAATCTAACGAAGTTGAGAAGTCAGTTTTAAGGAAGCCAGCAGTTTGTGCCGCTGTCTGAAAGTCAGTGAAATCAAGTCTGCCGTGATAACTACCAATGCATCTCTGTAGCAAGGAGAGCAGGGAGCAGAACAGATGGAGATGTCACCCTGGAAGGGAAAGACAACACCTTTGTCTCAGGCTTCAGCAATGCCAGCCCTGTCTGCTGATACCAGGTCTGCATAAACAGGGCAGCTTTATTTTGGTGCTTTTCTATATAGTAACAAGTATTCCCCAAGAAGAAGCTTTGCAGCTGCCTAGACCTTGCTTGGACAAACAAAAAGATCAGAACTAGCACTTAAGACAGGGTCATGTGAATAAAATAGTTAAAAATTATCATTTTATACTAATTGTTTCAACCTCTGAAGATGGAGCAAGAACAAACAAGACGAAGAAGAACAAACCCATTTTTAAAAAGAGTAAAAAGGAGTACTGCAAGAACTACTGACCTGTCAGCCTCACCTCTGTGCCTGGGAAGATCATGGAACAGATTTTCCTAGAAGCTGTGTTAAGGCACACGGAGGACCAGGAGGTGATTTGAGACAGCAGGGCGAACCCTGTTCTGGCCTTTCAACACTTAAAAGAGGCAGATAAGAAAGATGAGGACAGACTTTTTAGCAGGGCCTGTTGCAGTAGGACGAAAGGTGATGGCTGTAAACTAAAGGAGAGGAGATTCAGGCTAGACAGGAAGAAGAAAATTTTCACAATGAGGGTGGTGAGAGCCTGGCCCAGGTTGGCCAGAGAGGTGGTGGATGCCCCATCCCTGGAGACATCCCAGGCCAGGCTGGATGGGGCTCTGAGCAACCTGATCTGGGTGAAGATGTCCCTGCTCATGGCACGGGTGGCACTGGATGAGCTTTGAAGGTCCCTTTCAACCGAAACTTTTCTATGATTCTGTGAAACTACTGTTTTTGTTGCTCCAGGGATCTCAGTGTACTCTATTGCTCCTTGTGTTGTCTGTACTACCAAGTAGAGCTGAAGAGCAGGAGAAAATATGGCGAAAGACTAACCATGGCAGAGAACAGATAACAAAATCTTCTCCTGTTAGAACAGGCAGATTTTCGCCTGAGAAGTGACGGAAACTGAGACAAGAAATTACTGAGGGAGAAGGGAATTTGCAGGCAAAGAAATGAGATGAATGAATTGTACATGGGCACAGAGTGAGTGGGTCTGAATATGTGCACACAAAGGGAAAAACTGCAGAGGGATTATCCATGTTGGGTTCTCTGCTGCTGGAAGAGTTTTCTCCCTCGTGCAGGCCATTTATTTCTGATTTCTTCTTCCAACCTACTCCTGCTTTCTTGCTCTCTCCTTTAGGCTCGTTCTGACAATTGTACAGCTACATATTGAGCTGCGTCATATGGCTGTTCCTGCTGAAAGTATCCTCTTCCCTAATGTAATTTCTCTGATATAGTTAGTGTTCATTTGCTTCATCTCCTTGATCTGGCTTGCCATGTAGTGACATGTGTGCTGTCAGTGGGAAGGGGAATTTGGTGGAAACAAGTAGTGAAAGTTACAGCAAAGAAAAAAAAAAGTGTCTCATTTTTGGTGAGCTACTGTAATTAAATTGCATTAAGGCAGTCAAAGATTCCAATCCAGGCACTAAATGCATGGAAAGGGGGAAAAGGAAAAAAACATTAAAAAGGGAGAAAAAGAAAAAAAAGCAAATACTAATGAAAGTAAAACAAGGAGGAGTACTGGTTGTTTCAGGATTTGAAAGCAGGTTAAAAAGCCTGATGAAAAAGACTCTGTTAAAAATAGCATTCCAAAGAGGCTTATTTTGTGCCTATTTTCATTTTAAGCTGTCTTATGACCGTCTTTAAAACACTGGATTGACAGTGAAAGTATAAGAGTACCAAGGAAGAAATTTTACTCATTTTCTGTTCAGTGCAAATTTAAGTGTTTTTCAGTTAGTAAGGCTTTGGATTACATATTCATTCAGGAGGATAAAGAAGTATTGAATAATGACCGATTTGCAGGATGGCTGGTCCTGTAGAAAGATAGTACATGATAGCAAAGTTAAAGGCTATAAAGTAAGCATGCTCTTAAAGATGCTAAGTATAGTTTGCATGGGCAACGAACCAGACCATTCCATAACAGTCATTGTAAGCCAAATAGTATTCCTTAGTGTAAAGTTTTAGTGGTGTCGCATACATTATGAGAGCCAGTTCTTGCATACGTATGAGTCTGAAATCCTGACTGTTGGCAGTTGTGCATTTGACACTAAATTGTGCCAAGACTATTTGGGCAGTAGTCATTTTGGACATCAGTGCAGAAACAATATGGGTGGATGTAATCTCATCCTGATTTCCTTTTCAAGAGTGAAGAGTCCAATCTAGGCCCACCTTTGTAGTCAAAGAAACAGAAACCTGTGAAGGACACGTCATTTCAGTAAGTTAGATATTTAAAACAAAGAAAGTAATTATTCCTTCCATTTTCTTCATTTACTACAGAAGGAGTGTACATAGTTCATGTCAATGAGGGAGAAACTCTGAATTTAAGTAAATCCCTTTTTCTGGTTACTACAGGAAGGACCCACAAGTGGACCTTGTACAGCTGTTGATTTATGTTGTCATTCATTTTTCTTCATATTCATTTAGGATATCTCCTTCCAGGATATACATTTAGCACTTTTAATGTTCTGTGCTTCAAAGATTTTGAGCCTACAAAAAGCTAAATCCATATATAACTGCACTGATGCAAGTTTATAAAATTCAGGCTTCAAATAATCATAGTTATAAAAAATAAATTAAAGTAGCTGTCATAATGTTTCCTGAAATCTAATGATCTTTGAGATATAAATTGTACATGCTTGGTGCTGACTGCTTCAAGATAACATTTGTAAATTCTGAGCAAAGTTAACCAGCGTGAATTTTACAAGTACTGTGTACTATTGATATGATTGTAATGCACCAGTGTCATGTTGGAGGAAGGATACCAGAAAAGTCTTAATTTAAGAGTATTGTGAAATCAATACATAATGAAACAGTACAAAAATTAATTGGATTACAAAGGCATAGAAAAGTATAAGTATTGAAGGCTCACACTGTGTACTGTCCGGTCCTAGGTTGTTTGGTGTAAAAAGCAAGAGAAGGAACAAAAGCAAAAACGTATTTTAAGATTAAAACCAAGAACAAATTAGCCCTCTCTGTTATTATTATTGCTTCCCATGTTGTGATGTTTAATATCAGAATGAATGGGAAATATTATTCTCTAATAACTTTCCTAGGAATGACTCTATAGCATAACTACTACAGTTTTACAAGTCGGCTGATATGCTGAAAGAGCCAAGGAGAGCCTTTAATAGTAAGGATAAGTTCAGTCATGTATCTTGAAAATCTGCTCTTCTAGTAAGTGTTCCTTTCACTTTGTATATCTTGTTTTTAAATAAATACATATATTTTTATCCATAACTCTTGTTTAGTAAAAAGCAAGTAAACAAACAAAAGTCTACTATGATTCTTGGTAATCTATGCTGGTTCTTGGTAATCTTCCACCACAAAAAAAGTCTTCTTACTACCAGAATCCTTGTTTTACCTTTTCAGTAATTCATATCGTATTATGTAAGGGTGTTAAACAACTTACAGATGTGCCTAAGCTTAAGCAGGTTGGATAGCTGCTAAAGCAAGTAAGGACAAAGTGTCAAGGAAAACTCACAGGCATGTGGCAAAGTAGCAGAGAACATGCCTGAGCTGAAAGAATATGGTACTTCTGTTTAATTCACTCCCCTTTGCAACTGATTTTATAATCAAGGAAAGATGTGACTTTTAGGATTCTGATGTAGGTACATACATTGCAGAAAGGCTATAATGAGGAACTGTTTGTAGATACAGGTAGCATATTTTATTGACCCAGCTGATAGGTGAAATGAACAGGCATTCAGGCATGTGTGTTTTTCTTTCTGTCTGAAGCAGCAGTATTTTATCAATTGTGATCATGGGTATGCATAATACTATTAAATCGCTGTGGATTTGTGGTGCATCAAAGACCAGGAAGTGTTAAAACTGACAGATAATGGGATTATGTGCAAATGGAATTAAGTGCCCTGGAGGACCGAGCACAGGGTTTAAAATAGAGCTGAGGTGAGTCATTTTCTTCCATCTAGTCTTTCTTATTATGAATCTCTGTCTCATCAGCTACTGATCTGATGTCCAGTTACCATCCAAATGACTTTCTTCCTGCATTGCTGTGCTGGTTTGACTGAAAATGAGTTAGTTTTCTTCATGCAGTTAGAAACCTTTCTTTTTCATAGCTACCATGGCCATTATTTGGACTTAGTTTGAGAACAAGAGATAATACCCCAGGACAGAGTTGATGTTTTTAATAGCTCTGGTCTGAGAGCCAAGGACGTTCTGAGTTCTGCCCACAGGTGTGAGGCATCGAGGAAGGAGGACATGGATGGGGCAGAGCTTGACTGACATCCAGACTGATCAATAAGAGTATTGCATACCATTAGCATCATGATAATCATTTAAGGAGAGTTGAGATCTTCCGATCTCTCTCTCACTTCTTCACCTTCTTTGGTCTTTTTGTCAGAGCCAGGGGAGTTCTGTTTGGGATGTTTAGTTTGGCCTTTTGCCTTTTTGAAGAGGCCTCTTGGCCTTTCTTCCTTTTTTCTCGCTCAGGAATTGGCTGTTCAGGATCAGGTGCTGCTTTCTGGGACTGGCTGCTTGGTGTGGAGTGAGATACTGAGGAATTGCATTTAGTATCTTTTATATTGTATTTGCTTTATATATATATATTTACTAGTAGCATATTAGTATTTTGTTATGTTATTAAACTATGTTTGTCTCAAGCTAAGTTTTTTCCTTCCCTTTTGATTTTCTCCCCTATTTGGGAAGTGCAGAGGGGGAGTGAGCAAGCAGCTATCGTGATTGTATTACTAGCTCCAGTTAAACCACAACAATTGCACTGTTAACTGTTCTTCTGCCTACTACGAATCCTCACAAAACCCTTACCAAGTGAAAAAAGCCCAGCTATCCCAAACTGTCTTGACTCTGGTTTCAGTCAATATTTTTTGCCAGTGAGTGGTCAGCTAACTGGACTCTCTGAGTAGCTGTGCCACTGAGGGGTTAAGAAGATCTTCAAATCTGTCTTATCTTGAACAGGGAAAATAATGTTGAAGGAAGATTTGGCATTTATATTTTCATGAACAGTTGCAGGTTGTCTGCCATTAACACTGACCAAGACGAAACAGCCCCCTTCAAAATGTATCTTTGAAGGAATATTACAAGTGAAATCCAGATGTTCTTATCTTAAAGAGTACATAATTTGATTTACGAGCATAGAAATGTCAAGCAAAGGCTTAACTGAGTTCACTCAGACAGGAATGTGGGTATTTCTGCGTATATGCAGCAACTTATTAGACCATTTCTTGCAGTAACAAATATCTGCCACTTCTTTCATATCTACTGATTCTCATTGTTGCTCGACAGATTGACTTTCCATATGCTAATGACCATTTGCCAGAGCCAAGACTCCCTTTTTTCTTTTGTCTTAGAAACTGAATAAATTATTTTTATTGTATTTTCTTCTTAAGCCTTTACTGCTGCAATTAAAATGCATATCACTTTTTCCCGTTGTGTAAGTCTTTTATATAAACAGTATTTTAACTCAGAGCATGAATGTCCATTATTAGGCTAAAAGAAAGAATGACATGTAGTATTCAGCTATCTTCTGCTGTATTGTGTAATCTTATCTATACAACTGTGGTGTTTCAAGAAGTTATTTTGGAAACAACTTTTTTTTTTTTTTCCACTTAGATAAAACTGTTGACTTCAGTAGTACTCCTTGTAAGTAATAATTATCTGACTTCAAAACTGTGGCAAAGATATTTACGTAAGACCCAAAGTACTGCAACGTAATAAACTTCTAGATGAAAATTATCAGTATGACTGAAGATAAGTAAAAGCATGGAAGCGTTCACAGTCCAGTCCAGAAGTACATATTCATTAGTTATTCAAGACACAACTTCCACTAGCTGCAATGAGAGTTGTGGTTGTATGACAACTGTTCTGAAAAAATAACAAGGCTGAAAATTTAACATGCTCCCATGAATGTCTAGTTGTCTAAAAAATGTTAAAATGAATTGTACCATTACAAACTTTAGAAGTTATTTGAATTGTGTCAAATAAGCTAAGAAAAGACTTAAAATTCATAAAGCTTTATTGAAATGGCTAGCAAAGATGAAGAAGCCATAGTCCAAGAACAAAAAGGTCTGGATATAGATTTATATATTCAATTCACTTGCAGTACCACATTTTAACATTTACTTGAAAGCATGAATTAACATTCTACAACATTATTGCAAGTCTTTGTTACAGCTATTCATGAATTTCATTAGTTTCAAGTTTTCTACAGTGTTTTGTCCTGTTAAGACTGCAGAACAATATGTATTTATTAATATACACTAGTAGAATGGGTGACAATACTTCAATATCTGATTCTTAATCTTTCCATATCAACTGGGAATTTCTCAATTTTATTTTTTTTTTAATACAGTCTCCTAGATGAGAAACCATTCTAATAGTTCTCTCTGCAAAACAATAATACTGGACATTTTTTGAAACAAAATACAAGTCAATGATCCTGTCAGGTCAGTGTTCTGCTTTAGCCTCCTGTGAACAGGGCCAGGGGCAGAAGATATAATGTAACATATGTGTCATTAAGTTTTGTTTGTATCTAGAAGTTTCACAGCAGACCACAGGGAATGTGTTGCAACCTCTTAAGAAATTCCGAATAAATACTTTCATTCAGATTGTTTAAGTCATGTAGCTAGGGATATCTTTGATGAAAGGGTACATTCTATTAGTAAAGTTGTAGGTTTGTTACATAACCTATTAGTCTTTTTTCTTGTCATTTGGAGCCTGAATGCAGCATCCACATTTTTGAGCCGGATGAACTTCTCTGTGCCTGACTCCATTCCATCGACAGATAAGTAACATTAGGAATTCCATTTCAGGAACCATATACAGCTAACAATGAGACTATATTGGAAAGAGAACACTAACATGCACTCAGGTTGTCTATCCTGAGGTGAGGGGAAGTTAATTATGTCTAGTTCATGCCCTCATCATTTTAAATCACTCATGAATATGGCCATCATGATGCCTGTGCACAGATCTGTGGATCTTGCAAACCAGAGGAATGTTGGATGTATCTGACAAGATACCCATGCCACAGCTAACAATGGACACCAGAAAGGAGTGTGTGGCTCCAGAGGAAGTCTGCCATGCCATTCCCTAAAGGAATATGTTTCTGGCCTTGGGAGTGCTGCAGATTATGCTCCAGCCCTGCACAAGGCTCTGCTGAAGGCAAAATTTACCTGTGCAGAGAACTGTACTTGAACAACGACACCTGCATTGTGTGTAATAACACAAAATGGAATTTTGAGTTAAAGTATTGTTTATCAGAAGAAAAACTAATCTCCACTATCGCTTTGCAGGAATTATTACTATTGTGCACAAAATTAGGTCAGTATTTTCATCCATGTACAACTAACTGCATGTGAATCACAGTAACCACGAGCAATTAATTTGTATTTCTGTTGTGCATGTAGTTGGTGCAAAAGAAGCAGACATCCAGTGATTTTACTGTGTGTCTTAAAAACTGAAGGGATATAACAAGAGGAAGAAATTTTTTTACACTGAGGGTGGTAAAACACTGGCCCAGGTTGACCAGAGCAGTGGTGGACGCCCCATCCCTGGAGACATCCCAGGCTGGACGGGGCTCTGAGCAACCTGAGCTGGGTGAAGATGTCCCTGCTCATGGCAGGGGTGGCACTGGGTGAGCTGGGAAGGTCCCTTCCAACCTATCATATGATTCCAAACTATTCCAAACTATTGTATGATTCTATAACTGCAAACATGATTTGTGATTTTAAATTGGGATGGTTATGCAGTGTGTGGGTTTCTGAGTGGGCAAAAGATCAATATGAAGCAGGAATGGTGTCTGAGGAGAAAAGAGAATGATGATCTTGCTAAGGAGGGAGTAAGAGTTGGAGAAGAGTGACAGGACCCGGAATTCAAAAGGATTTAGGGCAGTGTACATGAAACCAGAAGTGTTTGATGATAGCTGAAAAAAAAAAAAAAATAAAGTGGAAAGGATACATTTCCTCTGTTTCCCAAGGGAAATAGCTGACTGGAGTGCAAGTCTTGTCTATTTCCTTTAGTTTCTGCTGTGGACAAGTTAATGCCTTTTTGGACTATATATATTTTATATTTAGTAATTCTCTTTCATCACTTTTTAATAATATTTCATGTCCTAAGGATAACCGTGTGAGATTCTCTTCTTCTCTTTCCACGTCATTAATGCGACACTAGTAATGAGACCTGACTCATACACATATGAATAGCATAAGTTTAGGCAGTCACATTTTTTAGTTCCCACTGGAATGCTCAGCAGGAGAACTAACTGGATTTTAATCTATTTGCTGTTATAATTAGGGTCCAAATAATATTTCCAGTTTGTTGTGGTTTGTTTTTTTTTTTTTTCCGTTTTCCCATTATTAGTGGAACATAGTGAAAAAGGATAAGAGTTACAATCACTGACAGTTTAAAGTGCAGTGAAACAGTGAAAACTGACATCTTCGTATATGATGACAGGAATAACAATATAAAAATAGCACTGTTGCACAGAAATGCCAATTGACTGTGAGGTTCTGTGTTAGGTAATTATGCATAGTTTCCTTGTTACTGGGTATATTTTACTCAAGCAACAGACCAATGCAGTAAATACAGAAATGGATTTGTTTCAACTATGTAGAGAATGGATTTCGAGAGCTTATTTTAATGTGGAACCGGTAGGCATCAGTGTTGTCAGAACTGCACTTCTGAACTGTCCATTGATAATCTCAATCTATAATAAATCTCCAAGTCTCTGATTATTATAACATACTAAATTCTTTGCAGTCCCTCAGCAAAATTTTTACAACATAGAAGATTTTCTGTCATTGCAGAGATTTTTCTGTTTGGTGTAAACCAGCATCAATGGAAAATATTTCTGACATAAATTGGAAAATTAATCTGGATTTAATAGTGATACAAAGTAAACCACTAAAAAAATGGAGTGTAGCATCCAACGCCCCACACTTGGGCCAGCAAGAGTGTGAGATGTCAGCGACTGAAATGCTATAATCCAGACAAAAATAATGCTGCTGCTTCCTGAGCGTAAAGTTAGAGGAAAAGAAGAAAAAGGCCTTGAACCTGGATTTTCTGTAAACAAAGCATGTATTCTTTGGTAAGATAAAATCCTCCTGTAAAAGGTCTTGAAGTGATGCAGCACAGGTCTTGCATTAACTTGCTGCAGTAGTTTTATGAGATGACTGTTGGGGGAAGAACACTGTGGGCTTTATACAGAAACAAGAATGTAGCTGATGAAGGGTATAAGGAACTGAAAAACAGCACTGGAAATGGGAAAGAAAGTTCTCTAGCTTTGAAGCTGGGGCATATGAGGAACAATAATGAGAAAGAAGTTGCAGAGAATCTCTTGTAAAGCATTGAATACATTCTCCAGCTTTTGGAGCATTTTCAGGTCTCAGCCTGTGTAGCATCACTGTATTGCCTACTGTGCTGACCACATCTCAAATGTTGGCATAATCTGTCATTCTCATTCAATCGAAGGGTTAGGTGAGAAGCTTAAGACTATTTGTTAATGAAAAACACTGTATAGCCATCAAGTTTAAACATCATCAGAAAATATTCTGGTTACTCAGTTATAAAAAGGTTGGAAGATGGCTGGACAATCAGTTTAAATTTATTCTCCCTAATAAAAATCCACAGAACAGGACTAGAAGGAAATGTGCAGAAATGACCTAAAGCATTTTGCACTGAAGGGGTGAACCTTCGCTTTTGCTGCATCCAGATGGAGACACCTTGATCATTATAATCAGCACGCTCCATTTGCTGTGTTAAAAACAAGATAAATATTTAATCACAGTGCAATTAAGTCTGGATCAGTGCCATTAGTTTATAATGAATGTATAGTTAGATAGAATCTAATACAGTACTAAGTCACTCATGAGCCAGGCTGAACAGATTTTTTTTTTTTTAAAGCTGATACTTTGAGAATGTTCATGAGATGAAAACGTGTAGCTGCTAATTATTTTTACCACTTTCATGCATTAACTGGAATAACATATAACAGTCAATTAATATTATCAGTATTCCACATAAACTGTGAATGGTGTTCGGCAAAGCCCATTCTTTTCAGGTTAAAATAACAAGACAAATAACAAGCTGTAGGTATAATAAATAGAGGTTGATACAAAATTCATTTGTAACCTAAAGCAAAATAGAATTAACAGTGTCAAATTCCAAAAGGAAATCAAATGAAATGTATTGATCTGTAGAAGCTATTGTGATTTTCTGTTTTTCTTTTTGTTTTCTCTTTGTTTTACAAATATTAAAGTATGCTGGGCAAGCAAGAATTTTTTACACTTCAGAAGTCTTGAAGGATGAGGTAGTTCAAAATACATCAAGTTCAACTTCCTTGGGTTTTAGTTGAACTGAGACACGATTTTCTTTGAGTTGTATCATGATGCACCAACATAATGGGAGTTGAGCCCTAAAATTTTTAGATTTTTATGTAAATTTTGAACCCATTATGACTTTTAAGGGCAAAAAAAATATCTGTAAGAAAGCACAAATACTGGACTACAACATATTAATTTGTTACTGAAGATGCTTCATACTTAAGTGGCAGAATGAGCATGTTGACTAGAATAACTCATTTTCATGAATACAGCCCCTTCTGGCAACAGATCAATAGCACATCTGCTGAGAACGCTCTTCAAATGTCCTCAAAAGTGTGCACTGCCGAACAGACAGCTGAGATGTAGCTGTAGTTTTAAGCAGTGATCAAACATGCTGTTCTTCGGACCCAGCTGCATCCAGAATGTTCTTGGAAATATCAAATTTTCTTCTGAATACAGGTGAAATCTACAAAATACTTGAGCAGAAGCCTAACCTTAACCACAAAGATGGTGCAGAGGCTCAAAACATGGGTGTAAGACATAGTTCCTTGTCCTGCATTGCTGGAATGGTTATGTCATGCTCGTGTGCTTGACCCTATAGATAGGCGGCTACATAAATATATATTTTGGTATGATTAATGGTCCTCAGAACTCAGCAAATGCAGGATAATTTGTCGAGTTGTTAAAATGGTCTCTGAAGTATCATGACTCCCACACAGACATGCAGCTGGAGGCATTCAAAACCAGCCTCTGTGTCAGGTCATCCTTGCACAATCATATTAAATTAACAGGCAAAGTAGTAAATGTGAGGAAGATCAAGAGACCCTCAGAAGCTTTTGTTGTATTCCTGCCTTTTTTAAGCAATAAAGCAGTTTTCTGTCGTAACCTGTTGGGACATTCCTGCTGGATTTGAATGCTCATTTGAGTGTTTCTGTAGAAGATGGTCTCCTTTGAATAGGATTATGTTATATTTTGGACTTGTGTCTGCTGAACTTTGAAATCTATAAGCTCACATTTGAAGGGTCACACCTTCCAAAAAAGTTTTTAAAAGGATGGTGAGGAAAGAAAAAGGTCAATATAGTTCTGAAAAAAGAGGAGGTCTCTCTTTTGTGCATTTATAAGTCGTATAAACATAATTTCTAACTGTAAGGAGAAAACATACGTATTATTTATAAAAAAAAAAGGATGTGAAATATAAAAATTCAGAGATTAAGCTCATCTCAAATATTTGTAAGATATCTAATGCAGATTTTTATTTAGTCTCACTGCAGGATTCTTCAGCTTTCTTCTCAGGTTGCAGGAACTGATGAGGTGCAGGGATGGGGTTGAATTACCTGAACACTAAGCCTAATTCAGTGTGATAATCCTTAACTTCCTCACCATAGGAAGCCTGTGCTATTCTGTTAGCTCCAGCAGCAAGGAGATTAATTATTTTTTTCCCAAAAATATGAGAGAAGTCATACATACCACTGGTTTCTTTTACACATGTTCATTTCAAACTATAAGAGCTCTTTCTAAGTGAGCTCTGTCACAGCTTATTTTGAAGACTTTGCTTTGTCAGAAGAAGCATCTAAAGTGTTAGATATATTATCAAAACATAGGCAAAGGGAAGACTTCAAACGGATGATGTTAAAACTTTGCAAGAAACCTCTGATGAACATTTTTACTTACCAGAGGGGAGAAAAACAAAACAAACAAAAACAAAAACAAAACAAAAAAACCCCAACAACAACGAATAAAAAACCCCATTTGAGTGGCATACATGTAGAACCAGGAGGAAGTTAAGATAGGCTAGTGGTATGAAGGCAATGAACTAGACAGTATTCTTCTTTTATAATGAACTGTAAAATCATTTGATACCTTTTATTAGTTTGATGATAACTCCAATATTTGTTTTGATGGGATTCAGAGCTTCCTATATTATCAGAGTAACATTATCTATTAATCCTGCCTCAGTAATATTCCACAAAATAAATGAAGCAATTAGCTTTGTAGCTAACAGTATCTTCATCTTGATGTATGTCAAGGTAAATATCTAATTTAGTATTTTTCATTAAAGTTGCATTATTTCTACATGAAGAAAAGATGGATAGATAGATACCATCAAAAGTGTTAACATTTATATTGCACTGCCTTTAATTTTACTTTTTAAAAATCTGATTATTTGGCTTGTGTCACTCCAGTAGAGTATATTTTTCTTTTCATTTTTTCTCTTTACATTTTTCCTAGTCCTCATTTAATCCTTAGTAAAAAATGATGGTTTATGATTTTTGATTATCTTCGTGTTTTAACACAGCAGAAAGCACACTTTTGAGTGTGAGGAATCAGACATTGAGGAAGATGTCACTAATGTGCAGTTCTTGTTTAACTACCTCACCTGTAACTGCCTGGTACTTTTTAATGTCTTTCACACCAATGCAATAGCAGATTTTATATTTGGCCAAAAAAATAAAAAAAAACCCTTACACTGTTTGGTGGAAGCATGAGAAAAAGCTTGTTTTACAGATGACTGTCACTGAATCAGGGAGTGGTATGGGAGTCATAGAAATGGGGGTTGATTGTTTGTTTTTTCTTCTTGTTACGGCTGCTATTTAACTTCTTTCTGATTTATTAGGTTTTACTAAGCTAATGGCTACACTATTAGCCACTGTACTTCCAAGTTTCCCTGTGTCATGTTTTAAGTCCAAGGTCAAGATTTATCGGAAAAATATCTGGCAAACCATATGCAGGCTTCTTGACAGTGCAACATCAATGCATTGTACAAAATGTGTCCATTGTGTCACAGGACATCTGCACAGCTGCCCTTTCAGACAGCCTGTCCCTGATGAAGTTTGCACTGGCACTGCAAATCAGCAATGCACTGGAAACATTTTTTTTCCCTAATTTCTAATGCATCCTGGACACTTAGAAGGGACAGTAATTAGTGTCGTACCTCACACATTCAGATGCAAACCTGAGCAGATGAAAAGCAGTGACAGAAGATAGAGTCAGCCTACCACCTGAGTGACTCTAGCCCCCTCTTTTCAGAAGGGACACTTTGTGGGCGTCAGGTCCTCAGCACCAGACCTCTTGCTCTTCAATCCCTTCCCATTGCACGATGTACCTTGTTCATGTAGGTACAGTCTGTAGTAAAACTAAAGAATTGATTTGAGAACAATCAGAATTTTAGGTAATGACATTCACATAGATATGTTCAGATGTGCTTTACAAATGTCAAAGTTTCTATACTTTTTTGCTTGGTTATTTGTTTGCTTTTTTTCTCAAAATGGAAGACCATACAAAAAGAAGCAGCTCAAAATAAGACCAGGTATTTTTAAAAATACATTTCCTCTGGAGTGTCAGGGTAAAGATGTAGAAAGGTATTTGAACACTTCTTTCTGTTACTTCAAAAGAATTTGAATATCATACAAGACAAATGATGTAACAGTTTTTCTAAATAGGCTAACTCACTCTTTGTATATATTATCATTCTCAAAAATTGCATTCTTATTGGTGAAATGATGCTTTCCAGGCTTTTCTTCCTGTAGACAAATGAAGTTTTCCTTAAATAAGTAATTACCACTTCAGCACTACATTATCCAAGATTTTATTTTTATGAAGTTTTAGTTGACTGTACTTGTCAAAGAAGAAAACATAACATGGTTCTGCCTTGAGCCCCTTTGCAACTTACTGAGGATGCATTTGTTTGATTTGTCCATCTATAAAATCTCAGATTTTAGTAAGAGCATCTAAAAGTTTCAAACCTACTATGCTTTAACTTTCTTTTTTTTTTTTTTCAAAAATAGTGTGGGATTTCAATTGAATAACAGAATAATGTATTTTGGACTATATTTACTATGTTGGCTAATACAACTGAAACTGCACAAAGAAGAACTCAGAAGAGCAGCAAAGTGAACAGATCTATTACTTCGAGTGCACAATTAATCTTGTTGACATTATTTTATATGAACATGGATAAAAACGCCTGGAAAGCATACCATTGTATTCCACTGCTCATTAATATTGATCAAATGTTGTTGTTCTCCGTGTTGGAAACCACTTAAAGATTACCCACAGAAGTATTACAGTGCTATTGATTAAAAAACAAAACCAACCAAACAAGAAACCCACCATCAAAACAACCTCTGAAGCCCACTTTTTTAAAAAAATAAGTTGACAAGTTTGGTTGTTGGTTTGGGTTTTTTTTGGTAAAGAGGGATTTTTTTTTTAAATTTGCTCCTATAGATCTGATTAACCAACAATATTAATGAGATTGTCAGGGAATTAATCATGAACCATTCAATACAGTGTTATTTAAAAGTCTATACAGCCCTATAGAAGTTAGCTGGGACCTCTCATCACGTGGTAGCAGTGTTTAAATCATACATACCATTTTTGATACTTAAATGGAATGATGGTAGAATTAGGGCTCAGAAACTTCAAGACACCCAAACCTGCATAACTTACCTCAGGGATTCCGTAGACTCAGGGGGAGGAAAAAAAAAAAGAGGATCATATGCTTGCAGATTCATGCACTTTAAATATCCTGGAGCTGTGTACACTGGAGTATGGTCCTCTGGAGAATTAGGAGAAACAAGATAGGTTGATATAGGCTTTTTTAAGTTTCAATTACCAATTATTTTAGAATGCAGATAAGTCTAACCCATGTCCTTTTTAGAAACTTATTGTTAACTAGTGAAAATTAGATTATTGTTGTTTACTAGTTTCAGCACATTTAATTAGGGTGTTTCATTGCTCTCAAAATAATTTTTGAACTACCAGTTTCTATTAACAAAAACAAACCAAAAACCCCACAAACAAACACAAAACTAAAACAAAATTGCACAACATTCAGATTGCAAATACTGCTATTGTATGGCTATGACCAAACAACAACTGTTATCAGGCAAAAAGAAAAAAACTGTTCATACTGTTGTTGTGGGTTGTTTGTTTGGTTGTTTTGGGTTTTTTTTCAGTAGGAAGTCATCGTAGAAGACTGACATTAGTTAGAAATGCTGGCAATGCACCACTACATTTATTACTGTGTACCTCAAGTGACCTTTTAAGCCTTTGTACTCTGGACTGATCTGAGAAAATGCAAAATCTGAAGAAAATCAATGAAAATATGCTGAACATGTGCTTAACAAGCCATATGGAGAAAGCAGCAAGCAAAATGAGAAAGTAATTATTAAAAGATTTATTGTTCTTGGAAGATTAGAGATCCTCTTGCATAGAAATAACTAACATATCAGGCTACCTGCAGGTACTCCTCAAACTGCAGCACTACGATAGAGATTCAAAAAAAAAAAAAAAAAAAAAAAAAAAAAAAAAAAAAAAAAAAAAAAAAAAAAAAAACACAGCTCATATTCATTGGGAGACCAAAAGTGCAAATTATTAAACATATTCCCAAAATATTAAAGAGGAGAAGTAACATGAACACAGTCTGTGATAGTTGACAACCATGAGTCTTCCTAGAACTGTTAAAGGAATGATATATGTTGTTTGGAATTAAGAATGTAATGTATCGTTACATTTAATGTGTGATGTGGATGGGGAAAGGCAAAAAAGGCAACAACCAGTCTCCTCCTTTTCATTTTAATGATTTTTGCCTTTTCTTTTAATTGCATTTAGAATAAGCAGCTATATATTCATGTCTTCTGTTTATTGGGTTCAGTGAGACATATACCATGTTTAATGATGCACACAAGCATAACTTCTGGAGGATTTTGTTCTAGAATAGGCTGATGACGTAAGTTGTAATAGGAATGTGTACATGGATAGTTTCTCAAATTGCTATTATGTAACCACCTGGGCAATTATAACTGAGGAATGTGTTCTGACATCCCTGTCATTCTGTTAATTTTTATCTTTTTCAAATTTATATTTGCTTTGAGAGTGCAGTTTTCACTAGTGTGATGTTCTGAATGAATGCTGTTGCTTTGAACATCTGTCAAATATTGGGTTTGTAATTCAAAACGTAAACTACCAGACAGACCCTCAGAAACATTAAACTTATAGCTCTTTTAAGTCTAAATCATTCAATTCCCAGTGCTGATTATCAGTAAATTATACTGTAGAAAGAAGTTATTTTCTCTTTTGTTTTCTGTTTTGCTTGTTTTTATGCAATTTTAATTGGATGAATAATTATGATGGTGCATTTCAATAAGCAAAGATTAACTTATTTCTGTGTACATGGAAAAGGTTGAAAATAACATACTTTATATTGAATTCATGAATCTTTTCACACACAAACTTGCATGTGAGGCTTTCCAACCGATCATTACCAGCTCTTGAAAGTGAGACTGGAAAAAAAAAATCATCAAAATGCTGAAGAGTTTTCTTTTGGTAGAAGGTATATTACAGGTAGTATTATCAATGTAATAAAATGTAAAAGACTTTTAACACATGTCATTAAATGAACAAACTTGAGACTTCAGTTCAAAACACGCTGTTATTTAAAGGTATGCATAGTCATTGCAAACCTAACAAATTAGATCTCACTACTGAAATCTTAGCTATCCTAGCAGGTGGTTAGTTGGGAAAAAAAATTTAGCCAGAAGACCTTTGTGAAATCAACTTGAAGATGATATGCTAAAAAGGCACTTGAAGGAAAAAAAAATAATTTGTTTAGTCACTGCTAACTGCTGGCCAAGGTAGTCACATATTCAGAAGGTCACCCAAAGACATAGCAGAGATCTCCTCAAACTACTAACGTGACATATAGTGATTATTCATGGATATTGTACATGTCACTCTGTACATGATAAGCACATTTGATTAATACATATTTCCTCAGTGGTATAAAAGTTAGAATGCCTGTTATCTTTAATAGGAGGGCAAGATTTAGCTTCTCTGTCTCCTGTCTTCTCCTACATTAAAAAATAATGTTGTGATTAATGATTAGTGACATGCTTCATATTTTTTCTTATTCATAAAAATCTGTGCTGGCAAGTCATCTGAACTAAGTGAAGAGTACATTTTAGTGGGTTAGTGGAATAAGAAGGTCTACATAGGGGATTTTGCTTCTTTAATGAATGCATATAAATGACTGAAATTATTATGGTTGTTATTATATATCTATATATACTTCTCTCTTTTTTTCCCCCTCTCAGGACCCTGCCTTCCTAATCCATGTCATAATGGTGGGATATGCGAAATTAGTGAAGCGTACCGAGGCGACACATTCATAGGATATGTTTGTAAATGTCCAGAGGGATTTAATGGGATTCACTGCCAGCACAGTAAGTTCCACATGGTAACTTTTATTGTATTTATAGATAGGAGCTTTTTTATTGCTTACAATGTTGAAGATTATTATCGGATCTGGTTTTCTGAATTATATCAGTCTGTGGCCTTTATATTATGAGCAAGTTAATACCACTGCATACTACTACTACCTTCGGAAAATGACCTTACTTCCAACTTGATGGAAAAAAGAGTGCATAATTTGCTACTCGCATTCTAGAGCATGGTAAGGAAAGGTAACCACACTTAGCATGGATTTAATGGAAAAGCACATTTGAAATAGTGGGAATCTTGTCTTGGAATTGTTTGTGAGTTTGTTTTGGTTAATACTTAGCTAAAGTGGAAAGAATAACTGAAAATAAATTTGTGAATAAATGTTCTAGATCTTTCTTTACATATGCATTTATAAATTATGAAGATGCATATTGAATTAAATTCAAGACTAGAAGTTCCAGATCAAAATCAGATATACATTTAATCCTGTTTAAAATACAGTATCTGGACCTCTTTCTAAACATTATCATTTGTTTGAAGAGATTTTCCAGGTTTCAGGACAGATCGGAACAGCAGGTTGGTATACTAGTCTTAAGAGTGTCTAGCTACTGAACTGACAAGTAGTCACATGGAAAAAAGAATCTTGAGATTTCAATAATATCTCATGCAGGGATTATATAGTAAGATCTACACTTCACCAACGAAATTTTTTAAGAAGTAGATAGATGCTGTATTTTTTGTACTCATACTGAAAATCACAGGTCTGTTTTTCTCCAATTAATATTATCAGAATTTCTGTATGAAAAAAAACAATTAGTAAGAGCTATGAATATTCTTCTACAAGTGACAGATCAGATTATGTTCTCACCTATAAACATAATCTGCATTATCTTGTTTTGGTTTGTTTTTTTGGTTTTTTTTTTGTTGTTGTTGTTGTTTTATTCATATGGAAAATGCGTTTAGAGCAAGTGTTTGCCTAAGAAGAAAATCATGTGCCAAATTTGTTTTATTTTGTGCAATAAAGCACAGCATGGTTCTTAAAATCTCATTTTATTGATGCATTTGGAAGCCAACCATCACTCAGTTAGGAGGTTAAAAACTCAAGCAAACCATCAAGAATCTAGTTCCATTTGCACATAAAAGATAAATCTACTCATTCAAATCAGAGTGAATAAGCACTGAATCCAGTCTACCTTAATTAAGTGCTCCATTTAGATACTTGTCTATAATTTGAAGTGTCAGGAACCAATACAGTCCAGCTCACATAACTACTTATGTTCATTATGTCCCTTATACGCTCAGTGGAAAGTGTCTTCAAAGACCTGAAAATAGATATTCAATTTCATTAAGTTTGACCACACTCTTAGTTAATTATTAAGGTAACATATGCAGTCTCACTAATTTAATCTAGTTAAATAATGTGTCTAACCCTCCCACTGGGAACATGAGAGTGTTGGATATTATCCATTCCCTTGGGATCTGTTCCATCTAGCCCTGGTTCTTGGAATGACCATCTATTGGAGCTGACTGCCAGCAACAGTCCTACTGACTTTATTTTGTTTTAATCGTCATATCATTAGACTACTCAGTCAAGATGGGGGACTGAGTTCATAGTGTAATCATTATGGCAAAGGATAGTAATTGCCAGTCTTTAAACCATATAGCCAGGAGTTCAAGAGTCTGAAGACCAGAAGATCAGGCAAGATTATGTCTAGCTGTAACTCAAGAGTCATATCAGCTTAAAAATTGTACCTGGGCTATATTGTGGGTGTGGTACCTTATGGTTCCCAATCATGTTCCTTGCACTTGAATGCATTTTACATGAATCTGCCACATTGTAAGTGAAGCAAAAGTCATTAAAGAGTGGAAAGATAAGAAGCTGTACCTTCATCCCCATGGCTGTTGTACCTGAGGGTACAGGTAGACTGCTTCTGTAGGCCATTGATGCCCAATCTTATGGAGGAGCTGATGTGAAAACATGTGGTCTAATCTTCTCGGGCACACTCCATCATGAGACCAATCATGCAGTCAATGTGTGACATACAACACTTCTCCTTCCATTAAATGTCAAAGAGGTGACCTCTGTTAAGAACACAACAAAGTGAATAACACCACAAATTTTTATCAGGCAACTTGCATGCTGAACATGCGCTGTCTGAAAAGTAGCATCTCTTGTTAGCTAACACATGAAAGAAACATACTGTAGTGCACTATGGAGTGATTGAACGTAGTTGTTTCCTGGGCCCCCAGTGTCCTTTTAAAAACATTCAGATGTGTAACAGTTAGCTAATGATCCTGATAATCAGCAAAATGTGTTTATACTCATTTCAGAATAAAGTAGAGCCCTCACACGGGTGATTCAGATTCACTGTGGGGAGACTAGAACTCAAGAAGGCATCTAAAGTGATCTGAGATAAGACAAGTTTATGTGAACAGTTACTCTTTAGGGGAGAATAAAATTCAGGTTTTTTCAGATAATCTGATTTAAGATGTGATAATAAATCATATACAATATATAGCTGTTCAGAGGACCTCTAGGGGTGTCAGCTGTGAGAAACAGCAGACGAGATTTCTGCAATCAGGAAGAAGTATGGGACTTCCAGTGGTGGACTTAATATAACTCTTTTATATGATATCCCTTTAGCTCAATTCATAAAGTTCCTTTAATACAAATTCCTATGCTTCATAAAGTTTAGCAATTCAATTCTGAACTTGCTGTAAATCAAGTAAGAAGTCTATCATAGTAGTTCCATCATAAAAAGGTAAATTAAAATGACCTCATTGCAAGATGCGTATCTCCATCTAAACCGCTAAAATTTCCAAAAATTATATTTCTTTTCTACAAGGTGTTGTTTTTCTTTTTCTATCTTGTTTTTTTTTTTCATGTCTAATACTCTGTCTCTAAATCAATCCAGCTAGATGATTGATTTTGCAGTCAAGATATATTCCAAAGTTGGTATTTTGTCATTTTGCATCAACAAACATCCTGTCAATATTTCTGAGATTCCTTGACCTTTTACCCATGTAAATAATTCATATGTGTTTATAAAAAAGATCATTAGCAATTTCACTGGTTTTATATTCTAGATTTATTGCAAAACTGATATTAATTGGCAGTGGTTGTCTGAAAAGGTTCTGATTCCCCAGTGGCAAAAAAGGGAGCAAAGTTTCCCATTTCAAGGCTCATAAACTAACCAATGTTTGGATAGGAAAGTCTACCTCAGGTGCAAACCTGGGCAGCTTTTTGTGGGGGTACCCAAGAACAAAATGTTCTTTAGATATTCCTCTGTTATTTAAGAGGAATTTACTCATCTACTTGGTATGAAGATTCTTCCCAAACTCTGTCCAGGTTGCAATTTGTCATGCTGTTAATGTGTGGTAATCTGGCTCTCAAATGTGCTGTAGATAGTATCTAGTGACAAGGAGAGAGGAGTTGTTTGTGAAAGCTATCTTGAGGCAAGTCTCCCTACGGTCTTACTACACTGAGTAAGCAGCTCTTCCAGAGAGTAAATTAAAGCACTTTAATTTCTGAAAATAGCGTACAGTTAGTGCTTAGGAAGATGAAGGCGTACTCTGGTGGTGATGCTCACTCTTAAGTACAGAAAATATTTTTTTTCCTTCAGGATCACTTTGACTGAATGCCATATAAATACATGTCCTAGCCATTCACCAGAAAGAAGCAGGTAATCATTGGCTGCATTATAATTAACATTGCTTTAACCATGCATTTCAGGAAAGTCGATCTTCTGAGATCTTTATGGCTTTCACTGAGAAAGACCTACTGCTATTTGTGAACAAGCACCTATTGTTACACCATTATCAAACTCATTAATCACTCTTCGTATGCCAAGTGAAAATTATGGACAAATAGTCACTGTTCAGATAACTAATGCCTTCATCTACATATAGAGGGATTATTCTGTTACCTGTTAAAACAGTCTAGAAATACAGTTTGCAGAACAAGTCAAAATCCATGGAAATACCCAGAAGACTGAAATGGACAGTTTTTCCACCAAAAAAAAAGACACATATCATAGAGAGATATTGATAATATGAATTACTGTGACCTTCAGACAGGGATTGCCTGTTTAAAAAATAGGAAACTGAGACATTAGTAGCACTCTAATTCAAAGTGTGGGCTACTAGCTACCACTCTGAAGTGACACAGAGATCCAACCAGAAAAAATCATGTTTGAAACAGTAAAGAGTTCAGATTTAAAGGTTTGATTTGGATGTGGTTTTACGTTCTGAGGATCACTAGCTCTGTCAGCCATAACTAAATACCTTACACTCCAAGAAAAAGAAAGATTATTAATCAAACACCTTTAATAATGTAAGCAAGTCCTTCCCAGCGTTTGTACAGAGTTCTGTGCTTTCTACCATGCCATCATTGATGGTCCGTGGTATTTATATCTGCTGCATTAACACGTTGGGAAACTGCAAAGATATGGGCCACATGGCAGAGCATCAGCTCACATTTCGATAGAACGTTGAGGTATCATCCCAGCTACTCTTAGGACACTGACTTTTAACTGCGGGGCTGCAACTGGAAATGCCAGTGGCCATGCATTTCTGGCCAGGTGACATGATGCAATGGTCTACCAGCAAATTCAAATCCCAGCAACTTTTCCAGAGGAAATATATGTGCAGAAGCTGTATAACATCCTGTGGCATGGATTTTGTCTGCTAGGATGATAAATCTTCTTACAACAAATATGCGATGAGATTGAAAAACAGTGACAAGAATTTTTTTGGCTATTGGAAGCAGTGGTTTGTTTTCTTTAAAATCCAAATAAATGTCTTGGCTCAACCAGTAGGTGACTGAGCTAAGACAGCCTGAAGCCCAGAGAGAAAAAGCATTAAATCTCAGGTAACAGACTAACACTGGGTACTTCTCAGAAAGGGTCAAGACACCCTCATCATGAAAAGATGGGGCATAGCTTGAAGATTTTATTTCATTCTGTAATAGCCAGAGATTGGCTTAAAATCCCAAGTAGGAAGTATAATATCCCCTCCAATTTTGTTTCAGTCTTGTTGGCATTTGCTTATACAGCATTGTTTATTCTTCTCTTTCATACACACTTCCAATAGCTTTTTTTTTTTCTTCTTGAGTTCTTGACCTTGACAATTTCCTGATGCATTGAGTTTCATAGTCTAATTATACTGTATATTGAAAAAACTCCCTTTTCAATTTCAAACCTGCTATCTTTCAGCATCTTAAAATATTTCTTTCTTTGTGTATTATAAGGCTAGAAGAAAAGCAGATTTTGAGTACCTTCTGTATGCCACTTATTATTTTGCATACATTTGTCATGCTCCTTCTTATTTTTCCTAGGCAAACAGTTGAAAATGTTTCCTTTTCTGTTTTACATGAGAGTTTTTCCAGGACCTTTACACGGTTTCTCAGTAGTCTTCTCAAAACCTTTTTTGTTCTGTGGTGTATTTTACTGTGACAATGACCTATACAGAAGACAAATTTCTGCCATTTATTTGGTAGAAGATCCTCACAGTATTTTACATATTCTTTAAACAGCATTTTATTGGAAGTTTCAAGTTCTCCTGTTTTAACCAGAACTGGATGTTGAGCTGAGGTTTTTATTAAGCTGCCTTCTTTGATGCCTAAATTTCTTCCATAAGATGTCATAGTGGGAGGAATTAGATCTTCCTGATTGCTTTTGGGTTTTATGGGGATATGGAACAGAAGAGTGGATTCTTATGACCTACACACTATACAATGAATAGTACTTTCAAGAAGATGTGTGTTTCTATGGTTTAAAAGTCACTTAGGTTGCCAATAGCCATTATAAACATATTTTGTAGGAGGATTATCTCTCTTCCCCTAATTAATGTCTTTCTTAAAGGTTAGTATTATTTTACTGTGGAAATTAATGTTCCAAAAATACATGAATTGCTGTTTGATTGTCAAATAAATTAAATTTGTTCATGTTCTGCATTAAAAAGATAACAAATGGAGATAATCTGCACATACAAGTTCCTCTGTTTGAAGTAATATAAATACTGAGTTTAAAATTATTTCTTTAAATTCAATAACAGTTATCCCATTGTAATGTCAACTTCACACATTCTCTCTTTTTTAACGTAAATATTATAATATGCCTTTTCAGTGGATTTCCTCAGAATGAGAATAACTGTTTGTATTCCTGAATACATTACACAAAAAAAACCTAGCAGTCTTGCAAATGCTTCATGAACACTTTACAAAAAAACCCCACAAAGATTCCCTTGTAGATGTTTATTAACTAGACTGCTTTTTTGAAAGCAATGTGTAAATGGTCTTACATGGCTTTGTGAAATGACAATGTGAAAGAATATATGGATTATGCTGCTACAGTTATTTTGTAAGAGATAAATATTGTAAGAAAATGACAACTAGTTTCAGGACTTACAAGAGGTTCTTCACTAACAGACAGGGAACTGGACACTGATTACTCTGCTCTCTTCCACTCCTATTTTCATGGGTTGTTTGTTGGTTTTTTTTTTTCCTTAAACTATCATACCAGGGTTTGGAGTGTATATTTCTTACATGCAATATCTCTTACTTAAACAGATAGAGTATTCCAGATGAAGGTGTGATGACACACTCATCATTCAAACCTCAGCTTACATCAATATGAGGTTTTCTTGGATAAGAGCGGCAACAAGTACAGTATTTCTCAACGTGTTACGTTCATTCTTTATCACTTAATACTGCATTATTCCATGCAATATCTACTATAAAAATATTTTCAGTTTTCTTCAAGATTATGCATTCACCAAGCAAAAGCTCTTATCTAGGACCTCAATTTCATTTATTCTTTTGTGTTCTCCTTTTTCAGGTTCCCTTTCATGCTTGCCAAAAAGTACATGTTCATTTCAATTCTGCTACAAAAAGTGGTACAGTGTTGTTTTCTTCACTGAAAAAGTTCATTTTGTAATATCTAAATGTTATTATTTCCATCCCTTTTCAGAACTTGAGTTCAGAAAATAAGCATTTCATACTGTTTTCTTTCTGAATTTCATTTCCAAAATTCAATATTCTGGTTTTGGCAGTTTTCCAGAAGTGTGATGATTGTCCATTTTCTTTTTGTTCAGTCTTATCCTTCTCCATACGAATGTTCTCAGTGTTCTCTTTGCAAGGATTTGACATAAAAAGGCTCTGCAAATTAAAGCAAACTTTAAATGGAATAACAGCGATTGGAAAACCTAAACTCACCTTGTTTGTTAGTGTGGACCTTTAAGTAGCTCTACTGAATCTAACTGATGTGTTATTGTAAAATTTTACCTTCATATTTGTAATTTTAACAAGCAATACACTTTGTAAATGAGCCTGCTTTCTATCACTTTACGTGACTCCACCTTTCTTACAGGCAAAGAATGCTTGTTACTGAGAGCAATGTCCTTGGCTTTCTGTGAGGTCATAAGCCCTTTTCTTAAAGCTTTGAACATGAGTTTCTTTGACACAGCCTTGAGATTCTAAGCGACTTAGAATATTAAGCTGCTCCTAAACCATCATTTAAACAGCTATTCTTCAAGAAAATGCATCAAGAAGAAAACCTGAAGACAGTGTATTAACCACATTATTACATCAGTACAGAATTATTGTTGTTGGATATATTAATATTTGAAACTCTGACACAGTAGTTTATATAGTTTGTAATAGAATAATACAAACACAGAATAGCTTGGGTTAGAAGGGCCCTTCAAGGATCATCTAGCCCAACCCAACCACCGTGGGCAAAGACATCTTTCGCTAGATCAGGTTGCTCAAAGCCCCATCCAATGGACCTTGAATATTTCCAATGATGGGGCATCCACAACTTCCCTGGGCCACCTGTTCCAGTGCCTCACCAACCTCATCATAAAAAAGTTCTTATGTCCAATCTAGACCTACATTCCTTCTGTTTAAAACCGTTGCCTCTTGTCCTGTCACTATGGGCCTTGGTCAAAAGTTTCTCTCCATCTTTCTTATAAGCCCCCTTTATAAACTGAAAGGCTACAATACGGTCTTCCTGGAGGCTTCTCTTCTCAAGGTTGAACAGCCCCAGCCCACTGAGACTTTCTCCAAAGGAGAAGTGCTTCAGCCCTCTGACCATTCTCATAACCCTCTTGTGGAGGAGGATCCACTCTAACAGGTCCATGTCTTTCTTGTACTGGGGACCCCATGGCTGGATGCAGTACTCCAGGTGGGATCTCATAAGAGTGTAGGGAGATAATCAACACCCTTGACCAGCTACCCAGGTTTCTTTTTATGTAGCCCAGAATAAGATTGGCTTTCTGGGATGACTGCCATTGCATGTTGCCAGCTCATGTCCCATCTTTCATTCATGAGTTCTCCCAAGTCCTTCTCAGCAGGGCTGCTCTCAATCTCTTCATCTCCCAGCCTGTACTGATACCAGACCCACGTGCAGAACCTTGCACTTGGGCTTGTTGAACCTCAGGTTGTTCACTTGGGCCCACTCCTTGAGCTTGTCCAGGTCCTCTGCATGGCATCCCATCCCTCAAATATGTCAACTGCACCACTCATCTTGGTGTCATTTGTAAATCTACTCAGGGTGCTCTCAATCCACACAAGAGAACAATCAATAAATAATAATAGAATTATGGATGACTAGATGAAGAACACAGGAGGACTGGAGCCAAATAAAGCCCATTTAGGTAAACACAGGAAATTATAAGGCAATTTCACCCTCTGTGATAGTTTAGGATCAACAGACCCACACCACAGCTTTAAAGGAAGGATTGCTTTCAGTCTTTGTTGTCCGCACAGACTCATTACAGATATAGCAACACATTTCTGTGAGGAAGATAAATGAAATCTGGAAATGAAATCTCACTATTTAATGAGACAAAACTTATCATTTAGAATTTTGTCACACAGTGGCACAGTCTGATCCATCTGTGTAAGAAGCAGCTGTTAGAAACAAGATGACTTTTGTAATTTAGATCTTTTTCTTGTTTTTTCTTTTTTTATTGTTTTGCTGCTGTAAGGACTACTATGCTAAACTGTCTATGTGTGTAGGTGTGCCAAGGATGCAGAATTAAAATATTTTATTTGTGTTAGGAATTCATGCTGGCACATGGCTATGTAGTTCTCTATTACTAAATAGAATATTAGTATTTCCATTGTTCATTGAACTAGTTGAAAATTATATGACTGACTTTAATATTTGAAACAGTTCACATGGCGATTTTTCTAAAAATCAAAGAAAGAAAACAATTTAGTCATCAGGTGTGTTTTTATACTACAGACCCAGTGAACAGTTTGGAGAAGCTGAACAACTTTTTGGAAATAAGATCCAGAAATGTATTCAGTATTTCAGCTATCCTTTTGAAATTATAAGTAGTATTTATTCATGTGGATGCACTTTTGAGATCAGTGAGTTTATTTGCAAGTAAGAGGTACATAGAGGGAGAGAAGGATGTAGCGTCAGACTCATTGCCTATGTGTGCAAAACTTTAAAAAACAGTACTTGGACTTGAAGTTCAATATAATGAGATAATAGTCTGATAGTACATACCAATCTGCATTACAAATGTATTCCCTTTGTATTCATAAAATATCTCAAGCAAAACTCATGGTGCTGTCACATTTGCATATGAATGCCCAGGATATTATTTTAGCTTGCGTTAATTCCGATGTGTTAAATAACATAATTATTTCTGTAGGGCATCTGGATGAGTGTTTTAGTTTGAATCAGGAATGCATTTTTAAAGAAAATCTCTTGATCACCTCCACTTACTGTTATTTTCTTCCTGTGACGGCAGTCACAGAGCACAAGAACTGGATCCCTTTGAGATGAAAATAACCTGAAATAAAATGGTCTGGTAGTCTAAAATTCCTCATGTACACATTCTAGTAGGTAAATTGGCATTCCATTCTTTGGCAAAGAAATGTAGGTCGGTTTATCAGACGTATGTCAATGCCATGAATGACAA
>VWYH01002196.1:2641-58313 GCA_013399365.1 Pampusana beccarii
TGAACAAATAAACTGAACTTTCGATTCTTCTAAGATTTTGTTTATTTTCTTTGAGGCAGGAGAGAGAAAGAACAATAACTTGCTCTTTGAGAAGTGGGATGGTGAAGGGAGGGCTGTCCAGCTGTTTTCGCCAGCCTGATCTGATAACCTGTGTTATGGATGTACAACTCAGTTTCATCTTTGCAATTTAAAATGACTTCTTTTTTCAAAGTAAACAGAGCATGTAACAGGTTATGGTAGTTAGACAATGCCATATTTTGATTCTGAAAGTAATTACACTCAAATCTCAAAACATAACATGGAGAAGAAACTTCTAGTGTTTAAATTCTTGAAACAAATTTGGGCACAAACGGCTAGAGTTTTGCCATTGGTTTGCTTTTAAATATTGACCTTGGCCCTAAAGCAACTCTCATGGGCAAATTTAATATTTGGAGGAAATTACTTCTTAAAATACTAAGACCCAGAAGTAATCTTACTTATTTTCCTAAATATTTTTTTAAATCAAAATATATCAATTATCTCTTTTGAGACAATTTCCCAAGCCTGGATAACAGCTTTTTGTGGAATTTCTGTGGAAGTGTATTTTTCCCATGCTCTGTGAGCTGCAGAACCTGCCAGGCACAGGTTTCCATTGTGTTCACCTTCCTGCATTAAACCAGACTCCACAACATTCGATTTATGAGTCAGCACATATAGCCTGAAGACCAGTACCTTCCTTGTCTCATTTTCGTTACTGTCAAGACAACAACAGTTTATATATAATTGTCTGCATAGGATCCCCAAAGGGCTGATCCCCACATCTTCTGTTGTACTGTTGTCTGTATATGGAGTCCCAAAAGACTGACTTGGTACTGCTCGTTTCCTTGCAAAATGTCATACCAAAGTATCTGGAAAACAACTATGGCAGCATATAATATGCTAATGGTAGATCATGCAGGACAGCCTCTCATTCGTTAGTGCTGATGTATTTACCTACTTCATGCTGACAATAAAGAGGGATTTGCAAATATATATAAGAAAAGCGTGGCTCTGATGAAATCTCCTGACCTGGCTGAAAACCAGAGTGTCATCCAATAACGATGCTACTTTTCTCCATGTATTGTGAGGTCTGGTTTTGCTTCCTTACTAGTCACATTTCCAGAATTTCAGATATTTGCATCTCATAGATTTAACATCACTTAATATTAAATCTTGCCTGGAGACCAGGGTTATATATACTCAGAAAGACAGACTTTCAAAATCCGATGTTACCTAACCACAGAATGAAAGCAAATTTAGAAATTTTCCATGACAATAGAGAAAGCAATAAGGGATGGGGAAGAGAGAGAGAAGGCAAAGAATATTCTCATGCCGGATTGAAAATAATCACTGCAGCTCATCGTCAGAAAGGTTTTGTGTTAACCATCCATGTGGTATAGTCTGTATTAGTAGGTGTTCTGTAACTCTGTGTTTTGGAGTTGATATATGTGCAAAAATATTCCATCAGAGTCTTTTTCAGCTTTTCATTTTTATGTCATCACGCAATGAATCTTTTGTCTACTTCCACAGTAGCTAGGAACCAATCTGCGGTTAAACACTTTATTGTTTTAAGTATACCATTACGGAGTGGGGATCATGCATTTGTGATCTTTGCTTTGCCCCTTTAAAAAGCGTGAAGACAAAATAATCTGTGTGATGCAGCTCGTAAACTCTTCCTTCTCCTTTCAGAAAACACTCTTAAATCCATAGATGAGTACAGTTAACTTTTCCTATTAATATTTTATGCAGGATGCTGTTGATTAGTACTGCTCTGATGTAAGTTTCTTTTGAGACGTGGTAGTTCTGGAGTTCCGTCACCAAGAGGGGCTGGATTTGTTTGTTTGTTCCCCTCTCCTTTTTTGGCTGAAGGAAGAAAGCAGTTTTGAAGACTGTTGTTGTTCTTCATGATCTACATGTATTTTGATTTCCCCTCTCATGATACTTAGTAGAAAAAGCAAATAAATAATTATCTAGGGAGGGAAAACAACGCATCAAAAACCTGGAAGTTGCTGTTACTGAATAAACAAAAATAAGGTAGCAATGTCCTGGCTAGAAACCTATCTGAAAAGTTGTGAGAACATAGGGTTGTGACAACTATTGAAGTAAACCTGGAGAAGCAGGAGCAGGAAAGAAGTTTCCTAGGGAGGGTTCACACCATGGTGTGGTGCACAAATTAGGACTATGGTTTTTCTGCTCTCCTCAGCAGAGAGGTGTGGGTTTCTCCTGAGGCTGATTCAGGCATCTACGTTATGCTTGTCCTTTAACTGCTGTGCCCTCACCCCTTGCCAAAGAGCCTCCCTCTGCTGCCTTTTGAGGGAGTTTGCAGAGACCAGGCACATGAAACTCATTGTTTGGGCACCGTACATACCTCCTAAAGGGAGCACGCTGCATTGGAGAACATCAGCGAGCAACCCCCTGAATTGAGTGGAGATGTTTCTCTGAATACAACTGAGGTTTGTTTGTGCATTGTTGGCCGTAAAAGGGTGTTTTGGAATGGCATCACTCACCCAGTCTCCTTATTGGACCCATGACAGAGTGTGAAGCATCAGACATGTCAACCTGGTCTCCCAGCCCTGTGCTGCAGACTGCTCCTCTGGGAGGCAAAGTAGCCCACAGGCTTTGTACTGCCACAGTGAGACTGCTTCAGGCAAATTGGATAGTTTGGGGAGCATTACCCTTCGGAGTTTTTCACAGAGAGATGCACAGTGAGCACTCCATGGAGTTGATGCCCAATTTTGTCTTTGCCAAAGGTCTGCACTCCTGAAATTGTGACCGGCTGAGAGGGACAGAGAGACAGTGGTTCAGTTTTTGCTTTCCAGGTAAAAGAATGTTGTACTGGATGATACTTTTCTAGAAAGTCAGGTATCACAAAAAGTGCCAGAGCTTGTGTAACACTCCATTAACTTATTTTTATTGTTTTTGTTGTCTTCATGATGCTAACTTGCAAAAATAAAAAAATAGGAATGCAGTATTTTGTGGTGAGGAATAAAGCTCTCCTTACCACATCTTGTTTTTCAAGTCGTGGCACATAGCTTAAGTCATCCCACGTCAGAAAAAGGATTTGAAGAATATCATCTGCTATAGCACTGGGAACTTTTTTCATATTTTCATAGGCAGTTTCAGTTCCCTCACATTCTGCCATACAGGGTATTCTCATGGAAGGGATTGTATTGAAACTTAACATCATGACACTAAACTGCGAAAGGGAATTTTTTAGGGTGGAAAAAGTTTTAAAAAGACCCTAACGGCAAAAGTAATCTAACTTAAAACCTTCAAAAAAGTACAGAAATACGCAAGTGCTCTAGAAAAAGTCCCTGGAAATATGTATGTGTCTGAAAAGGAAGTGAGTAAGCAAGGCAAGGCAAGGAATAGTAGATGGCAAAATACAGAAGCTGCTGCAAACAAATTTGGAACCCTTCAAATAATGTAATTACAGCACAGGGGAATCCACCAGAAGTGAGTACATAGAGCATGGAAAACATGAAGTCAGTTGGCTCAGATGGAATTCAGTGAGCTAGCCAGAGTATGGACCAGATTGATACAGAGAGGCGCTCGGAGGCGTTGTCAGAGGAGCGTGGGCAGGTCAGCTGTCTGCCTGCTCTTGTCTGCGTTCATCTGAAGTGTTAGATGAGTAATGCCGTTGTAAATCTGGCACAGAAACATCTCCTTTAAAATAACTCAGCTGAGGAAGAAGTATATGCATGCGACATGAGTTCTATGGAATAAAGAGAAAAATTAATAAGGACCGCGAAGCTGCTTAGACATAAAGAATGGAAATGCAGGTCTTCAGCAGACCACTGGAAAGGTATGACCACACCTGCTGCATCGTCCACGCAGGAGGATAGACAGCTCGTAAGATATGTTAATAGACAGGTGGTAGATATAGTTTGTACCTAGTGTAAAAAGCAGCACAAGCTAACAGGTATAACTTATGGAAATTAACAGATATAGATTTGAAGACCTCATCAACATGAGAAGGCTGTACAAGTTTAATCTGGTTGCAAGAGATGCATCTTTTAGAAAAAACACATAAAGAGCAGTTTCCTTTTCTGACAAATTGCTTAATGCAAGATGTACGGAACAGAGGGGTTGATTTTAGCCTGACAGTAGCCCAGAAGTAAAAGTCATGGCAATCTTTTGTGCTAGTTTAAGCAGGGTTTCATGTTAGTATCTTAAATCAAGTATTTGGACTTGTAGAGCTCCTCAGAGATGCATCAATGAGCCTGGTTACCCAGCTGAGCACACGTTGACTCCAGGTGTAATAAAATATAGCTGCGTTCAAAATCTAATGATAGTCTAACAAGGCTGGTTGTCTGGGACATCTGTCACTGATAATTATCACAGACCTATAAGGATGTCTTTAGTAGAACACATCTGCAAAGCAGGTAAGAGTGTGACCTCGGGATGTTGTACTGCGTTTTTCCAGGAAAATATCTGAGGTTTATTTCACAGTGCACAATGTGACACTGCTAATTCCTTCATCTCATTAGGAAATGCAAATTTATATTATTGTGGGGAACTACTCAAGAAGGAATAGATGCACTAATTTTCTCTCTTAAACATTCTTAAGATTCTTTCCCTGAAGTTTTTTTGGGGCATAAAATGCTCTCCAAAATCCAAGATTTAGATAAAATTTGGTTTCTTGTATTATTTGGAAGTACTGCAGAGGTATTGTAAACAGGCAACCTCCAATAAAAGTTCCTTTTGTTGCTGAAGCAGCAAAAACGAGTAGGTCTAAAAGAACCTGAGAGACGGGAGCTTCAGTAAAGTCCATAAAGAGCAATTTGCTTTAGAAAAGTCAATCCTGCGATAAAGGAGGTGGAAAAAGACGATAACATTGCTCTCCTCCTTGCTTATGGTGGGACTTAAGACTCTCATGCAGAAGACTTAGGTTTTTGACTGCTGCCTGATACAGGGTAAGAAAACTCTAGCGACATCCTAAGAAATGAAAAGTCATATTTTAAAGAGGATATGATAAGATCAAAACTTAACTAAGCTGTAGTTCCATGTTGTTTTGTGAGGGTATTCAGGCATTCATTTTTGAACTGTTCAATCCGTTTCGGTGTGCATCAACATATGCAAAGACTGCATGACTATATGGAGAACCCCTGCATTGTTTTGATCCCAGCACCTCTACTGGTACTTGACATACCAACATACACACTAATGGAAGTGATTAATCTCTGGGAACTGTTGTTTTTCTACCTCCCCATTGTCAAGAGCTAAGCTTTTAACCTACAGAAAAAAAAAAAAAGTCCAGTAGCACCTCCGTGTGACCTTAAGGTAGCACAAATGCTTGGCCTGAGGGGTGTTTCGAATCTCTGGGTAAGGAGTGCTCCTTGAATTAGGATACTACTCAGTGTAGAAATCACTTTTCAGGCCTCATGTCTGGCCTGAAACAAAGTTCATGCCAGTATTGTTTCTCAGGAAGAAAATAGGAGTTGAAACACGTGTCACTGCTAAGAAGCATCTGATTGCTCTGAAAAACTGGGTCCTGTTGAATTTCAGTAGCCTGTAGGAGCTACCAGGTTTCAAGTACACTGGCCAAGGAAGTGGGTCCAAAAACTCCAAAATTCTTCAGCTCTGACGTAAGTGCCACTAAGGCATCATTTGTACCTCATCCCCCATGCCACATCTTTCAGCATAATTTAGAGCTTAACTTCGAGTTCCTTCATGTCCTTTGGTTCCAGCTGGTGCTGGAAGCAGTGACACGGGCTGTGGCTCCTGGAACGCCAGAGTGGAAAGACAGGGATGGGGGTGCCCGGCCCCTCCCAGCAGGAGGCTTGGGTTGACTTTTGGCCATGTAGTACACTCTTTTCACAGATGTGAGACTTGTTTTTCACGCGGTCAGGCTTGTTGCTAGGTTTCAGGGGATGTTTCAGAAAAGGCTTTTGTGATAGGCTCACGTTTGCATGTGGCACAGGAACCACTCGTCATCGTATGAATTTTAGTCACACAGTCTTATGTGTGTGCTTGGGAATAATATAAAGTATGAAAATAAATACTAACAAACGTTGAACAAGGAGTACAAGTAATCCAAATATCTATTTGGATTTATCCAGACATTTCAGTGCGTACTAATATGTTCAAAATCTGTTCTACTACTCAAGAAGAGATAGACTGAAAGGTAAAAAAAACCAAGCCCTCTTATACATTTTGGTAACAATTAACTGTGTAACAGAGACGAATAAAAATCAGGTGTTGTATCATAATACTATTATCTGTTAGTAGTACTTCATCTACATAGAGGAGAATGGTAATGAGACTGAGTAGTAACTTGTATATATGTCTGTGAAGCCGTGTATGACTTTACAGGTATTGGTTGTTTCATGCCACATGAGTCTAATGTGCATCAGGTTTATTTTAAATCACATTTCATTAAAACATATATTTCTTCCTCTCAGGAAAAGTGATACAAGACTACCAACTAAAACACTGTTAATTTTGAAGTAAAGATTGATTTGGAAAGTGTCATCGGCCTTTTACTTGCAGAAGATCCCACTAGATGAGCAGGGGCTGTGTGTGCATTGCCAGAGGAAACCGTCCCTGACAAGAGCATGTGTGTGGTTCAGCTCATGTCCACTCATTAGGATTATTTGGAATTAATTCCAATTTTCAAAGCATATTTATTCAGGTCATTCTGTTCTGGGTAGGTTTTTTTTTTTAGCAATTGATATAAACATTATATTGCCTGCTAACAATTTTTCTGCATATTCTTCCTATATTGCCTGTCATTGCACTGTGCAATTAGGTTTAACTTTCGTGACTGAGGTACAGTCGCACAAAAGCCACTTACTGAAAACTGCTGGTAGTTTTCTTAAATAGAAAATAAAACCTTTTGACACATGTGAAAGCAATGAAGAACTCCCACGGGCTTTACTGGAGACAGGGGTTCACATTTAATGTTTTCACGAATAAAGTTACTCTCCAAAGGTTACCCTTTGGAATTATTCAAAATGTTATGCCACACAGGTTTGAATTTACCCATTTCTTAGGGTTTTTTCATTAAAAACAGAAATGAAACCCATCCAGCCTTGGCTAATTATAATCCTGTAGCACACTTGGTGTGTCTCAATAAGAAATAATTAAGTACCATAGGAAGAGGGCGGTTGTCACAGAGTCTGTAGCGGCACATCTGGCAGTGAATTAGCAATTCAAATTGTATCCACTGTGGGAAAAACTCACAATGTGGAAATAGTTCCCATTTTTCAATTCTTTTATTTTCTATTATGCCTGTTATATTCCACAGGGAGTAATCTGAAAGCAAGCTGATGCAAAACGGGAATGACTCATGGTTGGGCTTTTGTAGCTTCACATGTTTCAAATGTATAACATTGCAAGCTCAGTCCTGCAATACTCACATGGCAGATCTGGCAATATGTGGAAACTCTCTCACATATATGGAGTATTTTTTTTTTTTTGTCTTTTGCCTTTTTGTACGTGAGGCCCCATCTTTGGAATACCCTGCATGGAGACAGACCGACCACTGCTGACGAGAGATGCTGCTGGTAGCCACCACAGCTCAGAATTGGGCCCTAGGGGAAGTTTTATCTCTATTAACACTGGAGGGACGGGTTTAAACATAAGCCATTTTTATTAGTTTTCTGAAGTGGAAAAGTGGCAGATAACTGAATATATTAAATATGTTCATAAAAGCAGCCTTTCAGGGGTGCTTTTTTTTCCTTTTTTTTCTTTTTTTTTTTTTTTTACCTAACATACATCCAACTACCTCTATCGCTGNTCTTGCTATTGAAGTTCTTATGAAAAAAGGCTCTGCACACCTGTTTACCATTTGATTAGGAAATAGGGGAAGGGTAGTGATGTATTCATAAAACTGTCTTTAGGTGATGGACGAAAGGAAAGGGAGGACTGTCTTTGGAAATCGGTAAGGTACTTCTGCATATCTGGAGGTATTGTATGGGTTTGATAAAGGTTTCAAGAGACGGCAGAGTCGAAGCTCAGGTCCATAAAGGAGTTAGTTTAAAATAGTTTTCTTTGTGCAAATAAGGATTTTCTCTAAAGAGGATGAAATAGCAATAACTTGTTAGAGAGTATAGAATAACAAGTATTGATTTGGTTTGGAAAACAAAATACTGCAAGTATATATGAAACCTTAGTGTAGACTTACAAAGCCCTTCTGAGTTAATAAAGAATGCACACACAGTAGAAGAGTTTTCTGTTTACACTGTGGCAAGCGGCACTGCATAGTAAACGCTGAGATGTACTGAGCAAACCAGAGGAAACGAAACCTTTGGCTGTGAATAAACAGGTTTTTTTTCTCCCTGCCATGCTTCGGGCACTTTGTCACCTCAGTGTGAGGCGAGCCCTGCCTGTGCAAGACGCTGGACGGCGTGGCCGTGTCAGGGACGCTGCTCTGCGGCGCTGCTTTGGCACAGCTCCCCGTGCGGAATCACCAGCCTGGAGGCAAACCCACATTGCTCCTGGAGGGCAGTCCCCTCGGTGGTTTGACTGGGGGGTGAAACCACCTCTCATTTCATGGGTGACAGGGAAAGAAAAGCGCTCGATGTCAGAGTCCCTGGGAGCAAAGTGAAAGCGTCTTCCTCATACTTCAGGGACGGAAAACCAGTGCAATGCCCCAGGCAGGGGCAGTCCTGCAGCCTGCAAGCGGTGGCTGTGCAGAATGGCTCGGGCAGCCCTGGGGTCCCACATTAACCTCCTGCCAGTGGGACGGAGTCCATGTCGTGCTGTATCCTGCCACCATTTACGTAGGGTGGGACTGAATCTTCCTTGCCAGCTATTTATCATGTGTGCTTTGTTTCGTTTTCCCACTCAGTGGTATGGGCCACGGGCATTTCCCAGCCTGGAAAATACTTCCTCTAATGAGGATGCAACAGGGGTGGCCGTGCGTGAAGATACTCATGAGCAGAACTGCCTGCAAAACAGGAACATGAACTAAGTACTAGGTACATTATAATCTTGTTAGTACCTTCCTTGAATTAAAATAGCATGTATGCAGATTCCTGAATTCAGATGTCTTGGTGCATTTACAATTCTTATCTCCATACAAGTCCCCATGAAGTGTATTGGATCCATTCCATATTGGTGGAAAAGTCCCTGAAAAAGCAAGATAATTAAATCTGACAGCAAGAGCTGCCTCACCAAATTACACTTGTTGCAATAAACGTAGTTGCCTGAAGACTTTGAAAAAGTTGCTTTTGAATTTTAAAAATGTAAGCAGTTGCTGCAGTCCTTTCCCACCATAGATTACATCCGAATCCCAATCATCTGGTTACTGATATGAAATGAAACAAACATGGAAATATTTAGTACTTAGGTGAGACATTTCAGAAGCAGTGAGCAATATAAGCATCCCCAGAAAAAAAGGAAGAAAAAAAAAGACAGACATATGGTGAAAAAATGTCAACCTTTCTATTAAGACATATCACATAAAGTATTTTTCTTTAAGGCACAAGGTTGTGAAATGAGTTAACACTTACTATTGTCATTTTATCTTTCTGTGGACATTTTTTAGCTTGGCCTAGTTTGTGTTTATTACAGTCAGTGCAGTTGATTTATGAGCAGAGGGTCCATTCACAGATGGGTACAGGTCAAGCTGTGGCATTTTGGTGTGCAGCTATGTGATTGTTACTGTGCATTTCACAGATCACAAATGTACAGTGAATGGATCATCTTCTAAGGAGCTGAGTTCAAATAAGAAAAAAGTAATTACTTGGAAGTTTCCGGTAAGGTATGTCCAGCACTCTTTTTCCTGCTGGCATTAAAACTATGAAGTCCCCTAGCTATCAGGTGTCATCAAAAAATACTACAATCTTTCTTTGGAGTTTTAGTGCTTGATGCTAGATCAGTAGGTGCTTCTACCCTCTTGTGCTAGGGCCATGAATGAGTCACCCTTTCAGACACAGACAGGAGCTGAGTGGCAAAACAGATTAACATTGCCAGCAAACTGGCATAAATACGTGTGATACATATCGCAGAGAGGAAGGATTTTAAAAACATAGGGTCTCCTTTGGGATCGGTGCTGCTTCCGGCTCAGGTCCTGGCTGCTGTGTCTGCGGGAGCAGAGGGTAACACACTACACCTGCTCGTAAGGCCACATTCGTGGATATTAAGTAGTTATGTGGAAAGTTCACTCTGCATAGCTCTTACGCATGTTTTACTGAAATCCATCTCCCCAGCAGAGTGACATGAGGGCTGCTGGGCTGCTAACAGGGAAAAACAGCTATTGCATTCAAAGATTTCAGCATCTAGCTCTCTGCTGCTGCTGCTGCTATTATTTGGACAAGTAGTGTGCAGAAAAATACAGTTCACAATTCTGTAATTCATATTCTTTGTAAGCCAGCCTTCTGCTATTCACCTGCTAATCTGCAGAGTTTGAAAATTTAGGTCGCATATAACCATGGGATAAAACTCGTGTTTTGAGAAATTAAAAATAGTAAGAATAAAATAGTTGTTTTGAGAATTAAAAAAATAATAGTCAGTAATAGTTTTTCTGTAATGCAAAACAGTAATTACAATTACAATTGGTGAGTTTAATGTGTATATTGGCCCTTCTTTTCTATTTACTCCTTGCCATCCAAAAACCACGTTCCTTTGAGGAGGAAGTTTTTAAAATAGTACTTAGGTACCCTGTTCAGATTTTGAATACCTGCCTAAAAATATAATATTTTCTGCTTCCTCCTGTAATTCATATTTCTAGTACAGTGATCGCATCAGTTCTGATTTATCACTAAATCGTTAGTGTGTATCTTGTAAGAAATAAGAATTACAGCAAAGCCTGTACAATTCAACAGCTTATCAGTCACGGTAGAAAGGGCACGTGAGGGTTGTTTATGTAATATAAAAACTAAAAAAACATTAAAATATTGTAATTACTTCCACAAACTTGCTTCTCTTCCTTCCCACAGCTGTCTCCTGTTGTTTCCTTTCAGATTTGAAGGTCTTCAGGGAGTGTATCTGGAAAGACTTTACCTCATTATTGACACTACTGCAATTGATAATATCATTCCAAAATAGATTATTATAAAGTCTGCCTGTATTGGCTGAGCTTTTAAGATTATTCAGTTAGTATAATCATCTTATGTCCAACAGTTCTGCTGTGCAAATATCCAATACGAGTTTTCCAGATGTTAAGGAGAAGAAGGTGCTTTTTGGCTATAGGATTTTGATACTGATGTTAGTTACGTTGGTTAACTGCAACAAGCCTTCATTTTGGATATTTGCTATTTTCTGTGTATTTCCCGTGGTGGATTGAAGGAGCTGGACTCAGAAGGTAATAGGAAACATCCTGCCGCAATTTCAAGGTAGAAATACAAAGACCAGGCCTTCTGCTCTCAAAGATGTTACAGTATTACCAGGGAGCACTCTCTCATTTTGTATCAGAGAAACAGAAAAATTACTCCCAATGCTTAGCAAAGCATTTGAAAATGTATGGAGGCCTCTTTTAGGGGAAAAACTGTTACTGCTTCAAGGTGCCTGAAAACTGAGGGAGAAAAGCGTAAGTTTTACCATTCTTCCACTGCTACTCCATTTCTATTGCACTGCAGCATTTCTGCATAGACCTATGTCACCTTAATTAATATTGAATTAAAAACAAAAGCCAGTGTAGGCAGCTTCACAGCCTATGTCCAGATGAAAGCATTTTGAAAGACTGTAGAAAATTTTAACAGAAGTGACAGGGAAACTAGAAATTACCTAGAAAAATGATTAAATATTCTCTGAAAAGTTTTTAATCCTCTCTAAACTTACAGAAGTTTTTGTCCTTAAGCACATATTTAGGTCAGAGATATCTGACACAAAAAGACATGTACTGATGAGGTTCCTCCTGCCACAAACAATTTGATATGAAAGAAGATATATGGAAAGTAAAATGCTATTAAATCAGTAATTTTAAAATCTGGGTGTAAAAGCTAATTTCCTTGTATGTGAGCTTAAAAAAGAAAAGGAAATTATAAGTCGTCAGTCTACCAATAGAGTCAAGGCCTTGATATTTTCTCTTTGTACTTTCTAATATCCAGCTGAGTAGGATGAGTTAGCAAACGTTTGTTTGTTTGTTTGTTTGTTTGTTTGTTTGTTTGTTTGTTTTTGGGAGGGGGAGCATGTAACCTGACTTGAAAAAGTTTTATTTGAAATCATTAAGGTACACAACTCCTTCAGTTTACTGGTCCTGTATGAGTCATTGCTGTTGTGCAACTGATGTAATTTCATCTGACCTATGTGACCCGCACATTCTGAGGCACAGAAGGGGTTTTTGGCTTTTATTTGATAGAGTTGGGTACAGTCTGGTGGACTTCTGTAGCAAGCGCAAAGTTCTCTGAGAAATAAAGGGCTCAGAGGCTTTGAAGTCTATGTAGTTTAGCATATCACTTCTTACCTTTTCAGATCTGAAAGTGTTGGTTGTACATTTCTTTGGCCAAAAAAACCCCAAACAAACAGGTGGGAGAATCAGTCCTAGGAAACAACAAACTCAGCACTGGATGATAAAATGCACATTCGAGGCATTTAAAAAAATGTGGAACGAAATGTATAGACCTCAGTGCATTCACTTCTAGAGATAATGGCTGAAGAAACAGCACCTGTGTAGATTTGATGGTAATGAAGAACAGTGTTTGTTGCTCCGGAGTCCCATGTCCACCCACAGGGCAGCAGAAAAGCAAACTTTGGCAATGTCTTGTGCCACTGGTGTGTGTCAGCTCAGCTCTGTGGGGAGCTCTGTTATTGAACTGGGACGTTTAATGCTGCTGAGATTTACTGTTCTCAGACTGTGCACAGATGGATTTCAGGGTGCTCCTCAAGGTCTGCTGCTGAAGGAAGACAGCTAGTGCTTCACATACTCAATTATGATGAAACAGAAAGAAGCCAAGTGACAAAAAGCAGTAGACAAAATGTTTACCATTTAGCATCTTGATTGTGGTTGGGTGTATTTAGTCATCAATCAACTCAACAAATGCCAGCCTTCTGGTTTTGTCTCAGCCTCCTGAAAAACTGCTTGATTTGTCCACAAGTGTGACCTGTGAATGACTGATAAATGAACAATTACTAACTTTATAAATTTGACAGTTATTTGTTTCTGGAGCAGGAATGTATTTTTTGTTGTTGTTGTTCAGTGTAATGTGTCTAATAAGGCTGCACAGCTTAAAATTTACATTAAGAATTCCATACATTTCTAATGAAAAAATACCAAATTTATAATGGAGTATTCAGTTACACCAACACGTATTATCTTCCTTTTAAATGCAGAAATACTTCTTTATCTCAGCTTTTTATTCCCATTATTCCTTTTTTACTGCTAACTACCTTATGCTTATCCAGTGGCTGGAGAGTTTCATTCTCCGCCATCATTATGAAACAGAAAAATTGCACAAATATTAATGGAATCTTCTTTGCAGTATTTCTTCAAGGGAAATGTGTTTCTTTGCTCCCATCTCTTAGCAAATTCCTGTGTTTTAGAGTTGGGAACCACAAAAATGAAGAAAATTATGTTTGCAGGTCATGTCTATACAATTTTAATGGACACGTGTCTCTAAGCAACCAAGTCCATTTCAACCCAAGGTCCTCATTTACCATAGAGGAACCTTTACAGTTGTTGATGTACCTTTGTTTATATCTTTAGCAGAAATACACTTATAGTTTTCTGAGTTTGCCAGCCTTTTTGCTTAGATGGAGCTTTCTAATAGCAACAGATCAGCCATGACAGCTTGGGTGGACTAATGCTGTGCTGAGGTGATGCAAAGTATCCTCCTGAAGCAGAAAAGCCTGGAAAGCAACACAGGCACCTGATGGATATACAGGCCTATTTGCTAATTCCTAATTTTTTCAAGACTTGAATACTATGGCTGCAGATAAATGCTTAGTTATATAAAAGTGCTAGTCCAATAATTGCTATGATTTTTCGCCAACATAGAACGCGACAGGATCTAGTCTTCTTGTGGGCAGTAATAGCTGTCACAAAATGAAACGGAATGTGTCAGGTAGCAAATATTTTTCTATATCCTTTTATTTGATATAAAGGTATTTACAAATCTTCAGCTGGAGAGACTAGAGAGCTTTTCTGATGTGTCTTGGGCGTAAAAACATGTTTATTTTCTTTTATAAGCTATAAGGCTTGCAGCCAGTTAAGCAAAAAAAAACCAAACAACCTTTTTTTTTAGGATGTAGTTTCTAACTGTACGTTGAAAATTCCCTGTAAACTGGATATTTTTTTTCCTACAGGGGCCTGGAACATAATTTGAAGGTCCCTCATTATGTTCAGATGCCACTCTCATTAGTCAACCTCTGTTTACCAAAAATACCACCCTGCAGTCAAGCAATATCTTGAAGTACCCAAAGGCTCTGTGCCACACTGTTCTAATTCTTCAGCTGCTGTGGGACATGGACACATCAAGCTCACTGCAAACAGCTCTGAAAAACCTCCGTCAGATGTGTTGGATATGTACTGCCTTTTTGTAGCATGTTTCTTTTCAGCAAAAGGTGTTCTTTTGTTGAGAAAACTGTTTTAAATGTGTAATACTTTTCTCATAGGTGTAGGTCCTTAAATTGAAAAGTAGATTACTTATATGAATTCCTGGAGACTTAAGACTTAGTCCTGGACTTAAGCTGTTCTGCAGTTTACCCAACTATTCTCCAGTTTTATCAGGTAGAAGACCAACAGCTGCTGGATTGTTTGACTGAAACTCTTCTATAAAGGGGATATATTGTTTGAATGAGTTAACAGTTTTTTACAAAGCCAAGTCATCTATAGTAATTCCAGACATTTGAATATAAATGTGATATTACTCCTCCCTATTTTTTTTTCTCCACAGATATTTAATTCTGTCTTTTTTACTTGAAATTCAGCAATGTATTTATGTTCAATCCCTCCGTACGTTTCTTTATTATTTAAATGAACGGGGTGTATTCATTGAAAGATGAGATTCCTAGATCTAAACACAGAAGCAGAAGATGCTTTTCTGACTTTATTTCATGGAGCTGACACTCAGCTGAGACAAACAGGGTGGTCACAAGATCCATACAAGAGGAAAGACTGCACCAATGGCAGGTAGTCCCTTACTCAGCTCTTGGCACTAGGTGATGGCATTACAAGTGTGTGCTGCATTTACTTATTAAAGTCAAGCTGCAGTATTGTAGTTGACTTGAGACAGATGTGACGGCGATGCTACTATCTCTCACTTGGATATTCTAAATATCGTTTTCACTTCTGCCATACTGTCTGCTAATACACCAACACCTGCAGTGGATGATAAATCCTTATTTAGCTGAGATAATAAAAGAGAGAAATTTATAATGTGAATGCACATTTTAACAAACAGACTAACTGCCCTAGAACTACCTTCTTCAGGATTTTTTTAAAAGTTGAATCAAAGAAAATCAAAGGAAAAAGATTGCCTCTGAACAGATAATTCAATGTCACAGTGTGTGTTTTCTCAAACAAAAAATCAGGGTGAGCCTTTTGCAGATAAGCATCATTGTGGCTGAGCCCATTCCCTAAATACAGTGTTAAATTAATATGAGGCTACTTACTAAGACTTGCAGTGTTCTCGATATAGCCAAGCGCTATTCTCTGATCTTTCACAGATGTGATTCTGCCTTTTGTTAAAACAGATGCACTTTTCACAGGGTGGTGCTAAACCTACGGGAAGGAGCCATTCCTTAATGGGAAGTCTGAGGCATGCTGGATTTCCTCTCCAGTGGCTATTTGCAGCCCATCAGTTGCTTTATCCCTAAAATAGACAGAACCATAGTTGGATGTTTTTAATAGCAGGAGTTAGCTCTTGCTCTCTAACCAGCCATGAACATTATGGAGCTGTCAGAAGCCACGGGTGTATGTCACAAGAACACAACCCTCTTTGCCCTTGACCAAAGCATGTTTACATAAACACTAGAAAAATCTATCTGAAACATAATCCACTTGTTCTGCTGTAATTTAAAATGTGATTGTAGTGATAAGTGTTTCTGACAGTTATAAAACATGACAAACTTGGGCATAAAATTTCTACTCAGTATCAGCAATGCTAGTTCACTATGCATTATTTGAAAATTACATACTTTGTTTGAAGGTAATATTTTCATCCAGAACTGAAAATCTCCATTATTCAGAGAGTGTGAATTTACCAAGGCAATGTTTAAACAATTAGAGTTATTAGCACCTCATGTCTCTTTGTGGAAACCCACTTTTCAGTGCAATTTCTGGAGCACTTCTAATTAGCAGCTCATAGGAGGGAAAGAGTGAAACAGATCTTGTGAATTCAGGAACAATAGCACTTTCCTCCAAGTTTCACAAGCCTATAGCCGAGGAGTAATATTTATAAAAATCCAGTTTTTGGCCTCCAGCATTGTCATCTGTGATATTGTACAGTAGCTGTGTTGCATGGAGCTGTGGGATTACAGGACTGCAACCCTTTAGGATCACGAGAGTTGACACTAATCCATGCATACCAAAATCCACTTTAGGTCTCTGAGTAAAAAATAGACACCACCCATCGATTCACCACAGATGTGTCTATTGCTTAAAAAGTTTATTTGTTTTCTAAGGAGAAGCAGGATACTTTTTTCGTATTTAGTCTCAAAGAAATCTTTTGCCTTGCTGAAGCTGGAGAAAAAACAGCAGGGGGCATAACTGGCATGAAAGCCAGTCTAGGTAAAACCAGATGCATATGCTGGATAAAGGAAGGACTTCCATTGTGGAAAGCATAATAAAGTCTTTCAAGAATAATCTGAAGAGACAAGCTGATGAGATCCCATCAGTGGAATCTTTGTTTGACAGAAGTAAAATAATAACACCTGGTCTGGCTGGAGAACCTTCTTCATGTCTACCAAAAACGTTTCGGCCTACTTTTCTTCCTGAACATCAACATTTAGCTCACGTTTTCATGAAAAACAACTACTGATTGTTGTTACCATGTTATCCTCTTGGTTGAAAAGAAGATGCTGACTGTTGCTATGTGATATGCATCTAGAGTGAAGTGAATCCTGTAGGCTAAATACTAATGTTTCTGTTATCTGAGAATCACTTCTTCTTCTGTACAAGGGCAGCTGATCTTCCCCCCTTTCTTTGTTTTCACGGGTAGAAAAAGTTTACTGCAGTTTCCCAGTCCATTTAGGTCAGTTCCAAGATCAATAACTCTTATTATTAGAAGATCCAAGATCAACAAGGAGAATGATTATTAAAGGTATTATAGAAAAGGAAGCAATGAGGTTTAAAAGCCAGAGCACAGGGGAGGTTGGGAAGAAGAGACAGTGAGGGTGTTACTTGTCCATTGATGCCATTATGAAACTTACTGTCAAATGGCAGACTGAGATGGAAATTTGGATTTTATTGCTCTTACAGCTTCTTTAGAACAAAGGGTGAGGAAACAGGCTGGTACTTTTGTGTGTAGTACTGTACAGTGTTGTGTGTGGCCTACAGGCATGTCCCCTGCCTCTGGTGTCCCAAGAACTGTATGCAGTTACTCTGCTTGGTGAGTACAGGTCCTCTGCAAGGGAGAACTTTCAGCCTGATGGGTTTTTTTCTTCATCAAGTTGCTTTCCTTTTGAGGAAAGATACTTTTTTTCTCTTCTCTCTTTTTTTTTTTTTTTTTTTTTTTTTTTTTTTTTTTTTTTTTTTTTTTTTTTTTTTTTTTTTTTTTTTTTTTTTTTTTAAATTTTTTTTTTTTTTTTTCCAGTGGCAGATTAACTGCTGATGGACAGACCTCTTCCTGGATGTTTTCTTTACAAGGTTTGGGTCTGTTGTGATTCTACATCTGGGAAGCTCAGAGAAACACAAGCAAAACAAATTTGCAGAAGTCAGAGGAAAAGAACTGAAACTTCTTGGGAAGATCTTTCCTGATATGAGTACGAGAGCTCATTGCCACAAGAGGGTGCTTGCAAGCTCATGGCTGGCTGTGGCTCTTCAGAGAACTCCACAGCGAAAATGCCATGAGATCTTTAAAATGTTGTTTACAGAAGAAACGGATTAGATACAAAGATAGATTATGACGGAGTAGAAGGTTGTTCATTTATGTTTTAACTAGTGTCAAATTGAAAACTATTGCTTACAAAGATTTTGTGATTCATTACTGTAGGAGAGGTCTCCTGCAAAAACCTATGAATTCAAATGTTCTGTTTAGCTGCTTGCAACAGATCTAAGCCACAGTCAGCCTGTGTCTGATGGAACGTAACAGAAAGGAAAATGCATCTATTAAACACATAGAGGGGAGTTGAATCATATACCTTAGAGCCAAAGGAAGCATTTTTTGACAATTATGTCAGTGCATAAAATGCACTTCATATGGTTTCTGAATGCACTCCAAAATACGCTTTTAAAATGCAGTATGTGTATGCAGTAAAATGCAGTATGCAGTATGCAAAATGGACAGGAGTGTACATCGGGCCCCCAGGACGTGGAGTTCAGATCTGAACTGCTTTCTGAATGTTCCTAAACATCTTACATGGTGAGAGAAAGCGCCGAATGCAAGTCACATCAGGTCTGGGTTATGCTGCTAGATGATCCAACTTTGACTTTTGTTTTGTTTAGCTCTTAGGGGTTTTGCCTTTCTGAAAAAAACAAAACAAAACGAAACAAACAAACAAAAAACCACAACCAAACTTCAGTGATATAACTGATAGAAAGACTATTATTGTAGCATTGGATTTTGAAGTAATCTGACAATTGAGAGACTGTCTAAAATGTTTTCTATATAACTATTTCCTCAAAAGTTAGATTTTGAGCTTATTACAAACTTGTTTTCAGTGGTTCCCAGCCTCACTGCAGCTTTGTGCAGCAATTGGCTGGACCAGCAGGTGCTCCCCGCCCTGTATGTTCCAAAGAAGAAGTGGTCAGCACTTTGCTGTTTAAATCTAGTACTATCTGGAAACACCTGTTCCAAGCAAAACTTAATAATGTACTGTTTGTTTGAGGATCTAGAAATACATGATCCTTGTTCACAGGGTGGTTTACAGCCCTTGGAAGCCTTGTTGAACATCGCATAGCAAGCTAGTGAAAGATAAAGAAATGAAATCAGTTCACTGTTCCCTGGGACAGGGTGGGGATGTCAGTGGGAGTCTATTACGTTGCCTCCCCCAGCCCTCAGCAGTTAATGGTTTGGGTTGCTAATGTTTAGAGCATCTTAAGGTGCAGACATGGGATTTGTGGTAGAAATGCTTTCTGGGTTTACATCAAGATTCCCCCCATTAAAGTTCAGCAAATATTTACATTGTCTTCTGAAGTCAGACTTCTCACTTTTTTCTCACAAATACCTCTTCCATTACTTTTAAGCCAGAGAAAAGTGAACTGCATCTAGCAAAGATATCAAAAAACTGGCATAGCAAAGAGGCATATATAAATTTGGCTGCCATGTATCATGTGTTATTACTGTCAACACTATCAATACTTAGCACTTACATTTGACAGTATTAACACTCATTAGTGTATGCCATACAAACAGGAAAGCTAGGATTAGTAAGGCTGCATTATTTGTCAGGGATCATCACTACTTAGTCCTTAAACCTAACATGACAGTCTAAATAACTGAAAATGTGAAATTTAACCTGATAAAATTTGTGTTATTTCCCCTACCATCTTCCCACAGTATTTTCTGTCCTTTATTGCCAGGCACCCCACGAACAGAACACAGAACCCTTCCCTGAAAATGGAATCCTGGGCTGATTTGCCATGTGATTGAATGCTGGGATCCTTCTTTTAACATATTGTCAAGGTTTAAAGTAGGCGACAATAAACCATGGCAGACGCTCTCTGTTACCCTTTTACCTCCCGCCACCCCTTTCCTTTAGATCGGAAAGATGATAAGGAAGATGATAGGGAAGGAAGAGAGACTTAGGCTTCAAGTTGGAAGGTTTAAAGGGTTCACTAATGCTACTAATAAACGGGGAATATATACACAAAATATACAAAACCAATTTTGATTTCTCGATGTGGAGTTGGCGTCACTCCAGCAGCGGCGGGGCTGTGGCTCCATCAGGTGCAGCTCAGGCCCCCGGAAGTCATGGACGGGACTTCACAGCAAACTGGAAACTGGCTGCAGGGCCTGAGGCCTGTAGATCTCAGGCAGACAGACAGGGTCCTCTCTAGATACCGGCCATGGTCGAAGACAGATTAACCCTCGTGATCACCCTCTTATATAGGGGGTATGGCAATTATGGGATGGAATACTCAGATTCGTCAGTTCTAGTCACCTGTTCCATCCACCCCTCCTCAAACACGCCCCTCTCACAACGGAATGTGGGAAAACTTATCAGTCTTTCTTGGCTACCATAGTAATAAATCTAAACACGAGCTTCTTCAGCATTCCGTTGGTCTTCTTATCAGCACCAAGTACAGCATCCGAGGAGAAATATGCAGGCTAAAACTCAGAAAAGTACAGCCACCTAGAAGAACTTAGCTGAAAGGAAAAATCACTAAAAGAGAACTGGTCTTGTTTTTAACAAAACCAGGACACATATGGATAATGGGAATAAGCTCCACTAAGTGATCTTTCAGTTCATTCTAAGCATGCATTACTTTATGAAACATTATTTCCTTGAAGTTTCCTTACATACTCATTTTCAGAAATTATACCTTGTTTACTTCTGTGACCAGAGATCTCATATGCATTGCAAAGATTAATTCTGGACAGATTGGACTACATCAAATGTCAGTTCTGCTCTCAGTTGTGGGAAAACTATCTCAGTTTACCCTCCATATAAACTTCTTCATTTGTATATTGCTTTGTTGCACAACAGTCTGCTGTCACTAGCAAAGGCACTTCTTGATGAAACTTCAGACTGATGAGCACATTCCTAATATAGTCTCACCAGCTGTCACTGCAAAATAATATGTTATTTTAACAAAATTGATCTTGGCCATGAATGTTGTTTACCTGCTAACATCCTGAGTGCATATATATATATATATATATATATCAATGGAATAGTATTAAATTCCCTCATTCAAGTACCTCAATGTTAAAATATGCCTGTATTAGCTCTAGCTGCTACTCTTGTTCGTGTGTTCAGGTCTTCAGTTCTTTGTTTCGAGTTGAGGTTCAGAGAACAATAAAAGATTTTTCAGGTGACGACATATGTTGCTGCTATTTCTAGAATTATCGCCAAGTGTCCTCTTGACTCATAATAAAACAGCTGGCAAAGCAGCTCAGAACTCCTGCAACTCAGTTGATGCACTGGCCCTCAGCTCATGGTTTTTTTCAGGGCTGTTTCCACTGCTACTGGCAATCCTGAGTGTCCTCTTCTGGCCTCCTTCTGTAGCAAAAAGGGTGGCCAAGAGGATGTGATACAGCAATGAACAAAGTAGCCCCTTTCTCTGGTGGCTGGGAGAGGACATGCCAGACAGCGTTGGCTGTTGGTCAGGCTATACAGTTAAAAAATGTCCTCTGTACTCCAGCAGACCTCCAGCCCTTTGGACACAGTGTGATTTGGGGGAGGTGTTTGAGGGGTGAGAGGTGGCAGCAGATGCTGCAGGTAAAGGACTGTGAGGAGTCCTGTGGTTTCTGGAGCATCCCTGGCGGGATGTGGTGTGCAACCAGGTGTTGTCCCATCTGGGGTTTGCCTCATGGAAAGATGAGAACTCCCCATGGGAGTGAGGAGAAAATAAAGATTGCTACTGTTGGTGTAACACACCAGTTTTCCTCCCATTGGAATTCCCATGGGTTGAAGGCATAATCATCTCAACTCTTCAGTTGTCCTCTCCCCCAAGCTTCGGTCAAGGGAGCCATGCAGGGGCAGCCAGGTGGCTGGTGCTGCGGGAAGACATTGGTTCTTGCAAGAGGTGGGAACATGTTCCAGCCTCCTGTGGAAGCGTATACAACCCCCAAGTCCCCATCAGCTCAAGGGTTTTATGCCACCCATTGGAATATATCTGGTCACAGGACGTGTGTTTATTTATCTTCTCTGTCCCTTATGGCCCCTGGCAGCAGCTTCCTGAGGTTTCTGCCAGCTGCTTATATCACTAGTGATGCTGAAACCAATTCAGACAACAAACATGCTAGTAAATAAGGAAAGTCACACAAATTTTCTTACCTTTTCTTGTCTGATTTATTACACAACTGGCACTGGTTTTCATTGTTGTGTAAGGCAAGCTTTTGGGCACAGTAAAATTAACTTTCCTGGGACTATTTTTGGAGGTGATTGTGGAGATTTGGATTAGAATAGACTAAGGACTTCTGCAGCAATGATATATATCCTAAACTATACCTTTACTTAAAGACATGTTGCCTGACTGATACAAGAGGCATTATGAAGTAAGTGAAGTCAAACATATTCCACAAAATGCAGGGGAAAAAATGGGGGGTTATCATCAGCATGTCCATGGAGTGGCCCATGTTTTTAGCTAGCAGAGTGCAATTCACGCCATGAAATGAATCTGTGAGTACTCATAATGCTGTGAAGCAAAGGTGGCAATTTTGTGCTTTCAGTAGTCAGGCACTGGAAGGGGCATTGCCATTTAAACTTGCTTTTAGACTCAAAAGTGTGCTTCAGGCTACTGTGTTCCTCTGCAGGGGAGGCAGAGTATTTTGTGTGCTGCTGCTCTGTCTCTGCTCAAATACTCTTTCGCACTTGTCTGATCGCTTCCTCTGGCAAAATCAGCATCTTACCCCTTGCTCCCCTCCAGGCACATGGGATTTTGTCCAAGCAACACTCAGACAAAATTAAATTCCCAGTTCTTTTTTGTTGCTTTCCCAGTATTAATTTGTATGTGACTAAGCTCTTGCAGCCCTTTCTCTAAAAGGTCAGACTAAATTATGTTGTGCAGATAATATTAAAGCTTATGTGCTTGATGGATTTCTGTAGAACATAAACACCACTTTTCGTGGGACTGATGACCTGAATAATTACCTAATCTGAGTCACCATTGATCTAATCAGCTAAAGCGATTATAATACAAGCTCAATCTATTTATGAAAGTTTCTCAGATTGCTTTGTGCAGACTGGAAGGGTTTGTGCATTATACACAAATTATAGTGGGTAGTGATGTTTAGTGCAAAATTTTGTTCTTTTTTAATAAAAAGTAAATTCAGATTCTCCACTAACCCAGGTTTCACAGAGCGGCAGAGTTTTCAGTGGAGATCAGAATTTCCCTCAAATAATTTTGGGAGATTTATTTTGAAATACTTGACCTGATTTTTTTTTTTTTTTCTTTTTATGTGAATTATGTTACAGTGAGTAATAGTTACATATAGTTCTGTTATAATAGTGTGTTATGTATAACAAAATATTAAATATATGAATCATTATTTTAGTAAATCAACAAGAAAAAGTTTAAAGGCAACTTTATATTCCTTCATGTTTTATTATACTTCCATCTCGATTACTCATGGTGCGGTTTGTGTAATATACTTTAAACTTAACATAATCTTCATAGTTGTCTCTACATATGATTGTGGATTACAATGAATCATTAGCTCATTTAATTCAGTTACATGCAGTTTTAGTCATTGCTGTTAAACCAACCTTGCAGAATTGTCACTAATATTTACGTATAGATATAAAGCAACTGGACAATTGTTTATCATGATGCTTAGGTAAAGAAATGGGTAATGTCAATTTAGTCTTTTGCCAGACCCATTTGTGTCTCTGGATAACAGGCAAAATACCATAATAAGCTGTTTTCATTCTCAGCACCTTGGTAGAAAACAAGTTGTCTGAAGAGATTTTTTGAAAAGCTAAAATAATTGCATGCTGTATGTGATTTGCTCTGCTGTTCATTATTGATCCTCTAGTGTTTCTTGTGATCTCTATTACTTGTAATGATCTAGTGTACAAATAGCCTTACATCTGTAATTTTGTCATATCATCTGATTTATAAAATTATATCCTGAGATATGTGTGACCTCACTTAATCAAACACATTGTTTTGTCATTAGCTAACACAGCTGAACAGAGTGGAGTTTATTTTCATAGTGGCAGCACTGTTACAGTCTTACACAAAATCAAAGGCACATGAAGAAATAGATTAAAATGAATCAAAAGTTTCCCAAGACTATTCTATTCTATTTCAAACAGACAAATTTCAAGTTGTTGCTTTTGTAGGAAATTTTAATTTGATACTTTTAGTCTGATTACGGAAGAGTGCTATGAAACTCTCACAATTCATAAACTCTGCCTGAGGAAGGTGTTGCAACATCTGATTAACTTCAGGTAGTCCCATGCCTGCAACATCTATTCATGTACTCTGGGATGAAATTAAGAAGACTAGTTATACTTCTTTTAGAGTAGATGGGAAATAAGCAATTTATCCCAGACTGACTGTTTTGTCTTGTATTCTAAAATATTGTTCATTTCACTCTGTCACTTCAAAACAAAGGAGGATCTTTCAAAACTGTGCCAGTTACATAAAATATGTCATATACTATAGAAAAACTATGGGGAAGCTCTGTAAAATGCCAAATGTTCCACAGAGGAAAGACAGAGCCCTCAAAACCTGGCAGTATTATGGCTTCTACTTGGAAAAAACCTGTTACTGAGCTGGATTTCAACACCCCCTTATATGGAAAATTGACAGTAAATGTTAATGTAGTTGATGTGATGGATGACTCATGCTTTTATGTTTGTCACGCAGAGCCTGTATGCAATATTTGAAAAATGAAATAGTATCTGTTGTGAACCTCAGAGAAGTCAGCAGCCCCAGTCTCTTGTAATGAAGAAATCCTTTTTCCTGTAGTCCAAAGCCAGCAATGTCATTTCATGTTTAAGGTCTCTTATGCACAGAAGATCAAAGCAAATTTTTTTGCCTGTTCTGTTTCATTGGTCTGGGAGAATGATGGGCAGCAACCCCGGACACTGACTGGGAGAGAGCAAGTCTTAGCTCACACAGCAGTCCTGGAAAAGCAGAGAAACTGTGCTTGCATGCACTTATTCCTTCAGAGAACTGATTATTATATCTTAATGGGAATAGTTTGAGGTGTTATGGTGATTTAAAATAAGAAGTAGTTGAGGTCATATGAAAGGGAAAAGAGGGAAAAGGATGTGTTGAAGAAGAAAGGTTGAAGTTTTAGGGAGAGAACATGCATTAAGAATTATCAATCTTCCTTCTCCTAAGCTTTCACATGTAGTGAATATGTCTGAGAACTGGTCTTAATAACAAAATAATAGTAAGAAAAAATTTAAGAAATATATTTTTTTCCATGTACATTGACCACTTCGTAGTTGCATCATGACAGGACAACTGATGCTTTCGTAGGGCACTAATGAGATAAAACATAATTTCTTTTCTGAGGATAACCAGATTATTCAGGTTCAGAATTTTCCAGCTAAAAGTCTTTTCTACTGCTTTATTTTTACTTTAAAAAAACCAAACCAAAACAAAATAAAAACATTAAGCACACAACTGTATTTTTCTGCAGACTGCTGTGATACAGGTTACTGCTTTACCAATTGCTTCAAAAGGCGGCTTGCCAAAAGTAATTTTGTAGCAGTTATATGCATTAATTGAGACAATTGAAAGAGTTTGTAGTATATTTTGTCTGTGGATAATAGTATTTATTGGTATTTCAAGTTAAAGATTCTAGACTAATAACTCATGTTGTGATTGATTGATTGATTGTGTGTCCTGGTTGATCTGCTTGTACTAACTTTCAGCAAGCAGCATACAGACAGGGCCAGAAATAGATGCAAGGAAGCAAAAAAAAAAAAAAAAAAAAAAAAAAAAAAACCCAAACCCAAAACAAACAAACACTCCAAAAAGCACAAAAAGCAACCTGAAACCACAAGTTATCATGGTACCATTGAACCAGGTTCTAGGAAATAACTAACCATCAAATCCAGAGGTTTGTTGCAATTTTCATTCTAAAGCTGTATCCTCCTGCACCTCATTTCAATATCTGACACATCTGGAAGAGTTATGGAAAGGAAAGCCATCCCCTCGCAGCCCTGGACAGTGCAGGGAACCATATGGCGATGAAGCAACTTGTTTTTATGCCCTTGCGTTATTGCTCATTTTGCCTCTCAACCAGGAAGCACTGGGTACGCTCTGTTGAACACCAGGTCCTTACACTCTTATCTGACCTGCTTCAGATTCGTATAACCATCCTTCAAAAATGATTTTCCATTCTACTGCATCAGGTAATCCCTCAGAAAGTTCCCATTCTCCATTGCCTTTCTGTATCCTTAAGCAAACAGTCTTTGATGGCATCTTTGGAAAATAGACTTCAGAAGATGTTGATACCTAAGTAATCCTTCTGGGATTATAAACTCAGAATGGTGAATGGGGTTGAACAATTTTGAGATCATTTGTATCTCATTTCTGCTGAAATCAGAATGCCAGTGTGTGTTAGATCCTATCTGACGGAGGTGCCCACTAAAAGTGGGACAAAAGTCTCTAAATACTGTAAAGCAACAGCGTCTTACAAAAAAGAGCCAGTGTTTGTTGTTGATCCTTGTTTGTTTTACTGTTTTACAGTTCGTTTTGCTTTTAAAGAGAGCAAAAAATGATTTTTTTCTTAAGCATCTGGTAAATATTTTTAGAACACAAAAATGTCATGAGAAAATATACTGTGAAAATATCCTGGAGATACTGAGTGAAACAGTTTTTTTCCATTAGAGATTATAACCACTTTAAGTTATTCTTGTGGCTTTTTGAAAATATTACTTTCTTCAGAAATGCCGTTTTTTCAGTGAACAATTCTTATTGTCAATAATTTTAGGTCTCCAAACTATTGTATACTTAGTTTTCTAAGGAGGAGTGGTTGATACAGCAGGAGGTTTTGCTGCTATTCAGTGAGATCTGGACAAGGTGGAGGGCTGGGCAGAGAAGAACCTGATGAAATTCAACAAGGGCAAGTGTAGAGTCTTGCACCTGGAGAGGAATAACCCCAGTACAGGTTGGAGGTTGACCTGCTGGAAAGCAGTATTATAAAGAAGGACCTGGGAGTCCTGATGGACAACAGGTTGACCACGAGTCAGCACTGTGCCCTTGTAGCCAAGAAGGCCAATGGCATTCTGGGGTGCATTAAGAAGAATGTGATGAGCAGGTTGAGGGAGGTTATCCTGCCCCTCTACTCTGCCCCAGTGAGGCCCCTTATGGAGTACTGCATCCAGTTCTGGGCTCCCAAGTTTAAGAAGGACAAGGAATTACTGGAGAGAGTCCAGTGGTGGGCTACAAAGATGATTAGGGGTCTGGAGCATCGTTCTTATGAGGAAAGACTGAGTGAGCTGGGTCTGTTCAGCCTGGAGAAGAGAAGGCTGAGAGGCAATCTCATCAATGTTTATAAATATCTCAAGGGTGGGTGTCAAGAGGATGGGACCAGACTCCTTTCAGTGGTGCTCAACAATAGGATGAGAGGCAATGGGCACAGACTGAAGCACAGGAGGTTCCATCTGAATATGAGGAGAAACTTCTTTACTTTGATGGTGCCAGAGCACTGAACAGGCTGCCCAGAGAGGTTGTGGAGTCTCCTTCTCTGGAGACATTCAAAACCCTCCTGGACACCTGTGTGATTTGCTCTAGGTGAACCTGCTTTAGCAGGTGGGTTAGAATAGATGATCTCCAGAGGTCCCTTCCAACCCCAACCATTCTGTGATTCTGAGATTTTCCACTGTCATTAGTAACTGATATTTTACTGAATGACCGGGGGATGTTTTAGATCTGTGAGTTTTTTGAGTTGGAAAGACTTATATCCTGAACATCAAGTGAAAAATGAAATTATTAAAGAAGCAAAATAATGCTCAAGTCCTTACCAAGTGGACACTGACACATTTCTTTTTAAAGCTAGGAATTATTACATTGTAGTAAAACTTGGATTAATCTGAACAATCCCACCAGAACAGTACATATGTTTTAGTGAATAACATTTCAGGTATATATATATATATATACACGTATGTGTGTGTGTGTGTGTGTGATTTTAAGCAGAATCCTCTATACAATTTCAATCAAATGGTTTGAAGTATCACAGGTTCTTCATAAGGAAATGGGGATGCTCTTTTATAAAGCAGTGGTGGGTGTTGCTTCATACTGAGGACAAGAGTGAATTGAGAATAAAAGAAATCAGAGTAACAGTTTTATTGGAAGATGTGATTGAGAAATACCCTGCATAGCCTGCGAGAATCCCAAGGAGTTGGCATTGCCTCTGTGTCTTAGTGAAGTTGTTTGCCACCTAAGGCAAAAGGACTATTCAGAGTAACAATGAAACAGGACACTGAAATATTAACTAACTTGTTATAACAAGAAAAAATCAGAAGCCACAGTTGTTACAATTTGCTAGATGTCTCTGTCTCAGCAGTGTCCACGGGGAAAAGAAATAGAGAGAATGTTTAGGCAAGAGCCACTTAGAGAAGTGATGGAGTCGTTAGGATGGGCCATTCAGTTTTCATAACCGAGTTTTCCTGCTTGCTAGTCCTTTATGGTTATGAACTTGCAGCATGGCTGTGTGAGTGTGTTTTAAGCAGACAGGATTACCAGAGAGGTTGAAATTTGTGTCTCTGCCATTATCTTTTTCAATAGTCAGATACTGATGCTGAGCTCAATAAAACTGAGTCATGTGTTGGCAGTGAGGAGGGTGCGCAGGGAGCACTGAATTATCTGCACCCGCCCTCCTCTATACCTATCAGCCCCATGCAGATGAACACGGGGCTGTTTGAATAATCCTGAAGACTGGTGATAATGGTTTTAATCCTACTGGTAAAGTGAGAAGCCAGGATTAAGTACTGTAGTTCCATTTAGGTAACAAGAAGTGTATTTTGCTGTATTTTAGGGAAGGTGTCATTTTGCTGTTGTGGAGTGAAACGCTGTCTGGGTACAAAGTGGGGTTATAAGGTTTATCTGCTGGCTTGGCTTCCTCTTGCAAGTTTTACGGCTTCCAGCTGTCATAAAGCACATTAAACAGAAACTGTAAAAGCAATTTTATTTTATTTATGGTTATAAAAAAGTCTAGTCCTAATAGGAAATCTGAAGTATTTAAAGGCAGCAACAGGCACTATGAACACAACTCCTGCCTACCACTTCCTCTTCAGAGAACAAGCAGTTGTTTTCCAGAGAATTAATATTCAGAGCAGGTCCAGTTCATCTTACCTTCTGGATTCATTTTATTATGTAATAAAATCTGATTTATTCTCATTTGAATATAGAGTATATAGCCATATAAGCTTAAGCCATTTATAAACAGTTACTTTCCAAGTAGCATAATATAATACCTACTCTCTTAGGTATTTCTGAGGAATACCAAACATTACTCGCCAAAGGGCAGAGATAAAAAGCAATGTTTTGGATCTGAACATTGTGTCTTTAGCTAATCACTAGTTACGCCAATACCTTTCAGTTCTTTGGTCTGAAAAAAAAAAAAATCAGACTAGTGTTGTTCCTCAGTGAACTTTTCTGAGTCCAACAAACCTAACTCTCTCTTTATATATTACTTCCAGAATGGTCTTATCGTTGCTTGTTACCAAGGTTATGTGGATATTGTGATAGCCTTAGCGCAATGCCCTCACCTTGATGTGAACTGGCAGGACAACGAAGGGAACACGGCTCTAATTACAGCTGCACAGGCAGGTAAGGTTCTTCTGTTCACCGCAGACATACTGGGTCTTAGGAGGAATGTGTGTTGTGGCTATTATTTTTAAGATTTTTTCAAAGCCCTAGAAGAAATTAGTCTGCACAAAATAATCCTGGCCAAGCTCACTCCCTAGTAAGTTTGTAATTATTTTCTTTGAACTAAGGCAGAAAAAGCCATACATTTCTAGTAGATGCCATTAACTATTTTAACTTAAAAATAAATGAAATCTTGACCCAAGTGTGCAGTACTATACTGCTTTGTTCCTTAGAGCTTCTTTTCCTGTGTTTGCTCTGGCAAGCAACCAGTCAACAGTGTGGTCATGTAATGTGCAGTATTCATGTTTATAGCATCTCTTTTCTCATGCTCGTTGCACCTACCTCAGTGGGTCTGTAGTAATTGCTGACTGTAGGCAAATGTATAATCACTAAGAAATATCTTAGCTACTAAGACATTCTTTAACCACCCTGTAGTTAAAATAAAAAAAAACCAAAACAAAACTATTTACATAGTCTCAGTAGGATTCAGCGTTTGCCGATGCTGCTTTTATAACAGACTGATTTATATTGACATTGACCGTGTTAATCCTGATGCAGACTGCAGTGAGAGCAGAGTTTACCCTCAGGTTTTCTTTTATCCCACCCAGCATGGTAATATTCAGTGAACAAGTGTAACAGATCACATAAATCTAAGAGATGCTCTGAAGAGAGTTACTAGTTTCAAGTGTACAGTTGAAAAGCAGCCAGTCCATAATTTCTGTTAAAACTGAAACACTGTGCTTTAACCTTTAACAGAAGCTGTAGTTTTCTCCTACAAGTGTTAAAAAAGTGCTAAACCATGTACATCAGGAAAAATTTGACCAAGGAGTCCATCACTTTGTAGTCTAAAAGCTGTTCCAAGGGTTGCCTGTCTCTGCAGCCGTGGTTTCCTTTGCAGCCCTCAAGCTTACCACTCAAAGGTAATCACTTTACAAAGAAATGTGTACCTGGTCTTTGTCATGACTTCTCACTGATGAAGAGTATGGGATATTCGTGGGAGTTCATGGGACATAGCGTTTCCTCCTAGGCCCTGCAGGAAACAAATTTCCATCAGGCAACATCAATGGACTTGACAAGCCATGTCTAAAGATTGAAGCAGTTCGATATGATGTTAATTTAGTAATATCGCCACTAGACATTTCCAGGTAGTACCAAACTTCGCTTCATGTTGTACCAAAAAGTGAACTCTGCTAAAGAAGTCACTGTGATATAGGTTTTGAATACTGGAAGAAAGAATTGTGACCACGGTAGTCACGTTCATAGTGAAGTCATGAGTATAATAGCTTTCCAAAGAAAGTGGTGAAGTCTCCAAAACTCTAACTTACTTTTCTTTATCTGCCCTAATATGAATTTGGACTATAAAAGGTTTAACACTGACTCCTTCCTGACCTTTATAACTCATGATAATGAGCTCGGAATTAATCCAGAGGGCTGACATTGACTTGACAATTTCTGCCAGCACTTGCTATTGATCCCCAAAGCAACTGGAAATGACTCAGTCAGCAGAAGCTTACACAAACTCTTAACAACTTGGATGTTTTCCCTTGCCTATGATAATCCTGAGCTACAGTGTTGACACCACCTATTTAATTCATTATCACAAGATATTGCTATAGTGTTAATACAGATTACTTTGAGGTTAACATTGCAACCAGAGGACCTATAGAGCAATAGATGCTGCTTAATTATTGCTGAGTGTTAAGCAGTAACACTGAGCAGTGTATTATAAAGAACCGAAAGTCAAGCTTACTCAAGCTTTCCTTTAATGGAGGATTTATTTTCGTTGGTTTTGTTTTGTTTGTTTGTGTTTTTTTGTTTTGTTTTTTTTTAACTTTAGACCGTGAAAAATAATTATATATTTGCATAATAAATTATTCTGAGATATCACTGTTATTTATACCAAAATGACAGGTTTTTCTCCATAAGTTTAATAGCAAATCCACATTATTTCAGTTAGTTGGAAGGTTTCAGAAAGTGGTGCCATTTTTGTTCCAACCCACTCACCAGGTGGACCATCACATATGGCCAGACCCCTAGGAGGAGCTGAATGGGAAAGAGGCTGCAGTCCTGCAGGAGCATTCCTGGTGTTTCAGAGTCTGCATCTGTAACACAAGATACAGATACTAAGGCAGATGACAGGAAGGCCTGTTTAGTTTTGCTAGAAGAGTTTAAAATCCATGCTTGCCTATGCCATTTCATGACTGCCCAGACATGATGCTCGAACTTGAGGATCAGTTTTAATTAAGCAGAATTATCTTAAAGACCAGCTAGAGTTTCAAAAGATAAGTGAATTCAGTTTCTCATATTGCTTTTGATAATTCAAGATTCTCATCCTTCAAATAAAGTATCTAAAGCTGAAGTTTTTTGCAAACGCTGACATGAGAAAGGCTGGAGGGATCATTGAAAACCAGTACTTTCTTAACAAGCTTATTAGTAGTAAAAAAATAACAAGAAGTAGAGTCCTCTGCCTAGTCTGTAAATTTCAATTTGAAGATTGGTCTGTTCACTTGGCCTCTCAATATTTCTTACAGACATGGGATCCCTTCTTAAAGGGATCTTGCCCTCCAAAACTGTAAATTTGTTCCACCCTGCAGCAGGTGGTGCCCAAAAATGGATGGTGATGCTGTAAAAGCAGAAGTAAAATCATTAAAATCATAAAATCATTAAAATCATTAAAATCATAAAAATCTGCAAGAACAATGTCCTAAAAATGGGAAATGGATGCAAACAAGAGATTGAAATAAGCAGAAAGGAAGAAAGGAATGAGAGTGCTTTCCAAAAAAAGGCAAAGGGGGGGAAAATTACATTAAATTTTTTTTCTAAGTTCTGCTGCTGATGGGGGCATAGCTACATCAGTGGCAGTGTAGGGTAGGTGTTTAAAGAGTGTTGTATTTGCTCACAAATTACAGATATGTTACATGGACCAGTTTGGGGTAAGGCTGTAGAGCTGGGAACACAGAATTGGAAGTTATCCTAATTTCTGTTTATTGAGGAAGACATGAGAACACAAACACCTAAAGCATCCAGAGGATAAAATCATAGAATCATAGAATGTCCTGGGTTGCAAGGGACCTACAAGGATCATCAAGTCCTTTGGCTCAATGCATCCATCAGAAAGCATTCACCACCCAGAGATCAAACACAGGCTTTTTGCAGGTACAAGTTGAAATTGTGATGTTTTATGACAGAGCATCTTCCTTACTATGCAGCTTATTCATCTGCTTGCATTACACAGATTATTAGGTAAAATTGTCATGATTATATGCATTTCCTCTGTGGCAGCAATTAAGTGATTTAAGCTACTACAGGTATCTTTACTGAACTTTAAATGTGGCTCACAAGGTGAAGAAGTGTAGCCTTAGCATGCCAGTTCTGGCAAAAGATAGATCTGGCGAAAGGTAGATCTGGCTTACAAATTTTATTTTAGAGCTGCATACAGCTTTCGTAGGAGACTCTAAATCACAGAAGACTCACCTGGTTTATGATTTGCATATATAGTTTTAGTTCGCCTAGACGAAAGAGAACTGAAGGAAACTTCATAGCCTTAAATCAAAAGCATATGACAGAGTTCAAACAAAAACTTGGCAGCTCTGAGTTTTGCTTTGAATTTGATATCTGTTTGAACTGGAAATTTGATGCAAACCTCAGCAGGACAGAAGCTACTGCAGGTTAAAACTGAAGTGGTTTTCAGGAAACCCTGAGACACAAAACTTCTGAGAATCACAAACCTCTTCAATTTCTTTGTTATCTTATTGCACTTTTAATTTTGTTTTTTCTTTTCTGTCTCATTTAAGACCATCTGTAGTCCCCTGAAGGGTTTTGGCTGAGCAAGGTCTTTCAGGATTGATTCTTAGGATTATCCAGATTTGTAAAATGTCTCTTATACATGCTTTTGGCAAAGGGAATAACATCTTTAGTAATGCAACAAATGCTGAAAGTCTTCTATGTTATTATTTCTCCTTCTTTCAGCTCCCATCTCTGGTTTCTGTGGTCAAAAATCAGTATTTCATCTGCTCCGAAACCTTCATGAAGACATACACTGTATATCAGTGAAACAGAGCATGTCCCAAAAACAATTCTGGGACAAAGATTCTCCCATTTGTAACCAATACCCTGTTAGGATTTGATCTTTTGCCATAAAGTCAGTGAAGGCCAAGCCTCTGTGTTGAGTAAGCAGGACTGGGTTATTTGATCCTGTCCTGAACCCAGTTCACTTTTGCTTTGTTCAGTTTGTTGTGGTTTGCTGTATCTTTATATTTCATTGGCATCAGACTGTGCAAGGTTCAGGGAGCTCCTTATTTAGTTTCCTCTGGTATTGCTAAGCTGATCTGCTCTATCTCTACATCTCCTCAAGTTTCAGGAGAGTTTCCAGTTATGCAGCAAGGTAGCAGGGTCCAGCAAATTCTAGGAGATGGAGAGTAACACCTAGACAACATCTTCAATTAATTGATGAAGATTTTCTTAACTTGCTTTCCAAAGTGAATGCAGGACTGCATTGGTACAAAGCAACTGCTGATGAAATTTGTACCAGATGTGGCACTATAGACTTCAAAAGTTTTTCTGTATGAATTAAAATCTGCTTCAGTAATATTTCTAGATGGATTTGAATAGCATGCATCACAGAATATTCAGCTGGACTGCAGAGTGAGATGAGAGAATATTTTTACAGCTCCTCGTAATTAAATTGTGATTGTTGCAGCTACTTGACAGGCTGCATTATTTTATCAAGCATCAAAGCATCATAAAACGAATGACAAGTGAATGGAAAACTGTTTAGAATGAGTCATAATGGCACTAGATACTTGTCTTGTTCTGATAGTCCCATTATAAAGACTTGATGATTTAATTGGTCCTCTAGCCGTTTAAACAGAGATGTCTTCAACTACTCATACGCCCTTGCTGACACCAGTTATCCTGGTGTACAAGGCACATGAATGGCAACAACAGTTGCTTTTAGAAACAGAACTGAAGTAATTTGTTTTGGAAGCAGAACTGAACTCATTGATTTTACAAACAAAACTGAATGTCAGTCCCGTTTTACTTTTGCTGGAGTGTAGACAAGTGGTTTTACACTGTCAGATGGAAAACTAAAAATGTGGGATTCTACGCAAAATATTTTTGTCTTGTGTCAGGCCTGGCACAGTTTGTTAGTATTATTGGTTGGAACTACCACATGTAATGATTTTTTAATGAAGTATCATTACAGTAAGGCTCAAATTTTCCAGTGAAAAAGCTAACCCTTTGCAGTAATTTCCATGAGGTGATGAGTCGTCCTTCCATAAACTGTAGGAATTCCCTTTGCAATGCTACTCACTGAGTCAAGAAACTGAGGTCCCTTGCAACCTCAGAGTGATCATCTCTGGTTCTCAATTGTTCCCTGACCTTAAATTGAGTTTTCATAGAGAGAGCAACTTGAGAGAAGGTGAGTACCCAGGGTTCTAGGCCCCTAGCCTGGTCACAAGTCACTGCCACTTAACCCTAAGGCTAATGACTCTGATGAGCAGAGGAGGATAAAAACAAAAGAGATCTTATTAGTTATCTGCACTTTTCCAGTTATCAAACCTGCAGGAGTAATTTTTGGTTTAACCTTGAGACAGTGCCTTAATTCTGTGACTTATTTTCTCTGTTTTTTCATTTCTTTAAAGGGCACATAACCATTACGAACTATTTGTTGAACTATTTTCCTGGGCTTGATATTGAGAAGAGAAATGTGTTTGGATTCACAGCGCTGATGAAATCTGCGATGCAGGGCCGAACTGAATGTGTGAAAGCCCTGATGTTGGCAGGTATGCAAAGTGCTTTGCTGCTTCTTTGTAATCTTTACCTGTATATACTGGACAGTCAGGCAGAAACACCAAGAAGAAAATTGGCTTTTGGGGTGTTCACTCTGAGAGGTGTCGTGCAGCCTTCCCTGGAAATGGGTGCAGCTTTTAGATAAGTCATAGACAAAGTGGTGAAGCCACGTGCGAAAGGTGCAGAAGCACTCAGTTTGCCTGTGGAAACTCATCCCGGATCTCTCTGAGAGCTCTCAGGGTGAGAGTCATTGTCTTGAGGAGAGTTTGGGGAGTGTGATCATCAAGATTTGTAGACAAGCAGTTAAAGACGTTCATGACACAGCTGGGAAAGACACACAGGTCTCTTTCTGCCAGTTCTGTGGGTGTGATGGTACAAGGGTGTGTGATGGTGGTAGGACCATAACCAGACCTCCACCTCTCCCTCCAGCCATGGCAGATCCTGGGGCAGGGCATGGAGAGCTTTGGGGGCTCTGCTTCTTGTCAGGGGTGTTTGGTGTAGCGTTCATATCCCACAGGGGACAGTGGTGGGAAATTTGGCAGCATAGGGAATAACCTCTCTTTCTAACCCCCCTACAGATCTGAATTTGGTCTCCAGGCTTATGGGCAACAGGACACCAGCAGGTCTGTATCTCCTGCAAGGAGGGAGTCATGGCCCAGGGAGTCGGCAGGTCCATCTCTGCCCCCCTACCTCTCTTTATACTTGAGAAGAGGAAATATATTTCTTGCTGTTGGCTCTTGACTGTGGTTGAATTTCCAGCCATATGCATTGTAAGGTGAAGGGGTTCTGGAGAGGAAACTCAAAAAGCGAGAGGCATTGAGGCAACAGCCTCTACAGGAGCAGGCCCAGCATACAGCACCTTTTAGGCATGAAGTTGTTTGGTTTTATTGTGTTAACTAATTCGTATATAAGGGAATTCCTTGACACAAATTAAATATTACAAAAATGATAACAGATTGCATGTGAATATTGTTACTGTCTAGACCAAAAATCTTACAGGTCCACTTCATTGAGAGAGATCTTGAATAAGAGGTCAATTTCAGTCATTTTGCTGTCACGGAAGTTTAACCCCTCATAATATGAATATTTTAATTTGCAGGTAATTATCAAGCATAGTGATATTACTTTCATTCATGTTCATAATATCAGGTTTCTAGATGTTGATAGGACACAGAAAATGTTTGGATGATGAGGTAACCGGCATGTTATTTTCTGCAACGTTCTGTAACTTCTTATACTGGAATCAAGGCTTTGGAATCGGATCACACATTTTGGAGATAAAGTTTTTGGAAGCAAAATTATAAAATAATTGTCAGACCTACAAAGCTAGAGAACTTCTAGACAAAGCACTTTCTGGACTAACACATACTTAGTGTAGATGCTAGTTCAGAATTTCCCAGTGCTTGTTATAAATTATCACTTAAAATGAAACTGCTAACCTAGGACCTTACGACTTGTCAAACTGACCTTACAGTATCATGACTTTCTATTATTATCACAGAGATTGTTGTTCTTTCTGTTTTGGTTACTAGATGGTATTTCACAACCTTTCTGTCTTTATAGATAAATCAGTCTTTGTTATTCTACATCTTGTACAAAATGTATCAAAATCAAAGTTCACTATGTAGTTGCTGCCTCTGGTATCTGAATAGCCACCTTCTCTTTTACGTGATTCATAAGAAACCAGAATACTGGGGAGAACACATCTTTAGTCAGCCAGAAAACGGTTTTGTTAGCTTCCAAATTGAGTTTACCTACAAAAAGTTGTATTGGCCTGTTTGTGTATCAGAGGTCATGAGAATACTGAAGATCATCCATTGGCTAAAGAGGTGCAGAGTTAAAATACTGTGAGTTTCTAAATTGCAGTTTATATGTTTTTTTTGGTGAGTACTTTGCAGGTCCTAACATTTTCTGCTCAAAATAGGGGCTGCAAAGGAAGTGTGTTAAATTGCCTGTGCTCATTTTAATATCTGATGATTTTTTAGCACTGTACAGTCTGGCAAAATGTAGGGAGGGAGCTGCTCATTCAGAATGGATTTAGAAGTAGTTTGGAGCTTAAGGGGTGCTGAATGGCTGCTGAGAATGAAGTGCTAGTTTGCTGAAGAAGGTGAAAGAATTTGTTATTAAAAGATTCAGTGAAAAAATCAATTTCACAAATAAACCAGCAAAATTTTATGTTAAAACATAAGAATGCATGGCAATGTAGGGGAAAAACACCTCAAATCAGCTGTGGGTCTACTTGCATAGCAACAAAGCAGGTATGTTTCTTTAGAAAAGAGAAGCAGGTTTTTAAGTCCAGCATCTGTTTAGTGGCTTGGGTAAGACTTCTATTGACAGGCATCTACTTATGGCAATGCAGCAGGTCAGTAAATGAAAATAACTCACCTCCCTGGCCACCTGAGCATGGATTTAACACAGTCATATGGGGAAAAGGTAACAGCAATATGTGACAGATGGTTAGAAATGGATTGTCAAAGTGACTGCTCTTTCCAAAATTTCAGTTCCTGGAGGGTGGCCAAGGTCAATCACTACAAGATTAAGGCGCTCTGAGACACTTGGCCATAATGTTTGCTCTTTCAAAGTGAGTCTTTGGAACATGTGAATTCGCTATTTGTGAGTGCACAGCGAGTAAGGGGGGATCCCAGTCGCCCATCAGCAGTTTGTCACAGGCGGCTGCGCTGCCAGGACCAGGCTGCTGCCAGCATTCAGCAAGCGAGCCAGCCCAAGCCAGAGCACAGGAATGCCGGTTGTAATTCATGTGTCAAGCCCTGCTGTAATCTCCGGTATAAACTCGTTGCTGCTTTAGTAAAGTCATGGGAGTGGCTGCGGATCTGGAGATTGGGCTTTAAATACTGTGTGAAAAACAGGTTGGTAACAGATTCCTGAGCTCTTTCACTCCCAGCTCTTAAACCCAGGATGTAAGTTTTGCATCTAAAGGGACATTAAACCTTCTCAATCAAATAGAATATTGATATCTCAAAGGGACATGCGTATTCAAACTAGTTGTGCTGAAAATGATCTTTGGGGCAATTTCGCTAGGAAAATCAGGCAAGTGTCAAATGCAGTTTTCCTAAAAGAACACTTATAGCCTATACTTGCACTGAAATGGCAATTAGTTTGATAAGACTGCTATCACATTTAAAAAGGGACATGATTATTCATGTCTCTTTCAGATGAGGCATTCTGCTGAATGACATTTGTTCAGAAACATCTCCCGATTCATGCAGAAAATCAATACCACTGTAGTAAATCACATCCTAGAAGAGATTTTGTGATAAAGGTACAAAGTCAGCATCGATTTCTGTTGAAAGATCAGGATTTCAACACTCTGTAGTACTGTTTTCTGAGATAAAGTTTCCGAAACACCTGGGGATGCATCTGTCAGCAGCAAGAGCGGGCTTTTCCTCAAGGGGAGGTGAGCTGAGGGTGACAGCAAGGCACACAGAGGCACGAGCCTCATCAACAAAGGTGCTCCTTGAAGAAACGGAGCAGGGATGGTGACAGTAATCAAGATCAGACGGTACTGCAGTGATTACCAGGCAAGTCCATAGAGACAAGGTAGGTCTGAGGTCAAAACTAGAAATTAAGTCTGTGGGTCAAGGTCCAAATCAGCAAGGCACATGGCTAGGCACAGGTGTAGCTCAGGCTAGGATCAGAGGTGAGCGTCTGAGCTTAAATGCAGCCCCCAAGCAAAGATGGGGAGTCCCCAGTGAGCGCTTTCTTACACAGCTCTTCTTACACAGCTCTGATGTAAGGTCTCACAGCTGCACCGCATCAGAGCTGGGATGTCTTTTTCTTAAAGATAATGCTAAACATCTGTCTGTACCTCTTGCTCGTGTACAAGCAGAGCATACTGTTTGTTCAAATTTATATTTGGAGAAAATTCCTTTAGCTACGGTTCTTCCTGTGGTAAATCCTTGCCTGTTACATGTACAACAAGGAAACAACTCCCATGTAATCTGCCCTGTTCACAGTCAGCTCTAGTGGGAAGGAGTGCAGACCCGGGCAAGTGTTAAGAAGGGGACAGGACAAGAGAGTCACCTGAGACGGGAGAGATTCAGGGATGTGAAGTCTGGGTAGGATGGTTCAAAAACAGGCTAGTGGAGCGGGAGGACATTTCTTTGTATGTCTTTGTTCCTTGCCTCACTGTAGCTCCTGCAGTCATGAACTTCATCAAACCCTGCTGCCTTTGAGAACTCACAATCCTTTCTTCATTCCACGGCTAATGAACTCTTTGATTAAATCTTCCTCCTTTTTGCCTGCTCTCTGCTTTCCAGTCTCAGCCCCATGCTTGACTCCATGCAGTGCCCCTGTGCTTTTCTTCTGATAGTCCTTTCTGCAAATATCACTTAAATTACATTTAAACTGAGATCAGCTCTTTTGCTTAGGGTGTCTCTATCTACATTCACTCTTGGTCTGTGCCTCTAGCATCTGCTTTTTAGGGATTTTCTTAGAGATTTAGGAATCAACTAGTACTTAATAGAGTTGAAACTGAGCTTCTGATCACTCTCCCCATGCTCTCCTTTTTCCTCTGTTTTCCTGTAATGACAAAACACCCTTTGTGGGAAGGTTATACTGGACCCATTGCAGACTGGTTCCTGGTTACCATTCCTTATATCTAGTCTGTCTTATACTAGTCTGAAATGCTGTCACCAAGATAATACACACTGAAAAATATAATTTCTCATTATGTTTGTGTTAGCTGTTTGAAAATGGTGCTTCAGCAGGTAGAGAAGCCCTTCAATAAGTCAGATGTTGTAGCCCGTTCATATCTCAGCTTGGAACTCTTTCAAGGAACCCAGAAATTATCTACAGGGCCAGTGATACGTGTAAAACACAATCAAATGTAAAAGAGCTCAGTTATGTCGAAAGCATCTGGGCAAAGTGCCCATGCCTGCCCTGGGGAATGTGCTGCAGAGCTGCTGAACCAAGTCCACATTCTGGAATGTGCAAAGCACCCTCTGAGATCAGTCAAAGTTTAAAGGTAGAATACGAAACTAAGTATTTACAGCTTAAGAACATGACTGCCTGAAACTGGGGAATATTCACTCATTCCCCTTTCCTTTTCATTAATTCATTAACACACCTGTATACTATAAAACATCACGACATGTGTACCCAGCTGTTATGTCCAGGATCACTTGCATGCAATGCAGGGATATGATGCTGGCTGTTGAGTCCTCGACACGTCTCTGAGATTCTTTTTGATTGGCAACACCAAGCTAGTTTTTGGACAGATCTTTTGTACCCTTTAGCATTCACCAGATATAACATGTCGGGCATTTGCAACAGTGTCTTACTGACTTCAGCTTCCAAAACCACTTGTTGCTGCTCATTGTTCTGCAGTAATTCTTCCAGAAGTGCACTGTGTATTGAGCTTCCTCTGTCCTTTACGTAGCTCTTCTGTGTGAGCAGAACTAGGCATATGCCAGCCTCATTGACAAATGCCCGTGCTCCCACTCCAGTACCAGAACTGAGAGGACTTCCCTGCAATTTTCTGGTTGCCGGGGAATGTGGCAGCATTGGATGGAGTATGACAGAAGTTGTAAAGGATACAGCAGATCTGATTAGGATGCTTGCTCCTTCTGTTACCCTTGTATCCTCTCCTCAGGCAGCCAGGTGCCCTGCAGAAGAGTGTAACCCCACTTGAAAGCAGAGTGAACAGCAAGGGTAGAAGCCCATGAGAAGGGGCTTATAGGAACATGGACAGATCAAAAGGAAGGCAAGGATGGAAAAGGATGCAGAAATATATGAGGAGAAAGAATGGTGATGGGGATAGATGTCAGAATTGGATGGATAGAGATCATAATTAGGGAATGGGGGAGGACAGGCTGAAAGGTAATAACCACTAGAAATCAATTCCTTCCAGTACCTGACACTGTACTTCAAACGTCTAATCCTCTGCTGTCTAGCATGTGTCCCAGTCATTTGTTATAGCTGGTCCACTTGGTGATAATAGCACGTTTTTTACTAACAACTACTACATTTCCTCAAGGGTGGTAATCCAAGGTAGATGCCACCAGCTGTTCTGGGCTGAGACTGAAGCTCCATCTCCCGTATTACTACTCTCTGACATGTATGGAAACTTTCCTAATATTTGATCACCCTCGTCACCATTGTCTCAACTTTCTCAAATTCTACAGTGTCCTTTCAGAGATAAGGGAACCTGAATTGTACATGTGGTGTTTTCTCTATTTTTTTTCCTATTTTTATCTATTTTTCCCTATTTTTGGGGGTAGAAATTAATTGTATTTTATTAGCTATTTTGGCCCCTAGTGAGCACTGAGGCAATATTTTCATGGAACTTGTGATCATCAGCCCAAGGTCTCTCTTCTGAGTGGCAGCAATGAGTGCAAAGGGAAGACAACATACAATGCAGTTGAAATTCATTATGTCATTCTTTGCATTGCTTTAAGTGAATTTTGTATATACAGCTTTAATTTCTTTTATTATTTTTTAAAATAAATCAGGAGTTCAGAAAGTCAGGAGCCCTGATCTCTCCTTGTTGCATGTTCATTTTAACACAAATATTATAGTGTTTCATGTGATGTTTCCTTGCAGGGATCTGCCTGATTCAACTCTGATCATAGCAACAGAAGTGTAGGCAGTTTCATTAATTAACCCTAATTGTTTTTCTTTTCTTTGAGGGGCAAATGTTCACGCGACTGACCCAAGCCGTGGACTGACTTCATGGGAATGGGCTTGTTACACAGGGAGATCAGAATCTGCCTTCATTATGCAAAAGCTGATGGACAGGCCATGCCCTGAACAGTTTTGTGATCAATACAAACCAGAATGGCCAAAGATGAAGGAACTTCTTGCCAAGGCTGCAGAGCCAAAAAGCTGTTTGCAGCGGATTTCTGAATGCATGAGAGCAGCTGTCTCATTCCGGGCTTTCTACGGCCCGGAAGAAGACGGAGTCCTCGATCACATGGTGAAGGTGACAACAAGCTTAAGCAGTCCCTTCATTGCTGTGTCATGCCGGACGGTGTGCCCGGGCAGCCCGCCTTGCGTGGGGAAGCGCAGGCTGGCTGTGCAGGAAATCCTCAGGAAGCAGAGGGCCGAGGAGATCCGATCTCAGGACAAAGACCACTTTAGCAGCTACGAGAAGCTGTTTCAGAACTCCAAGGTCACGCTGATCCCCAAGAAGAAGGACCGCCGAGCCAGCCTGCAGCCCATCAGCCTTGCAGTCTCCCAGGTGAGCGCCGTGGCCACGAGAAAAGCGAGCCTCTTGCCGCTCCACCTGCTTAGACGGAGCAGCGTCCGGCCGGGATTTGTCATCCCCAAAGTCCGTATCAGCAAGGCTCCTCCACCCACCTTCCAGCCGGAAAAGGCGAGAAGGAGAAGCAGTGCAAAGGACGACCCCTATTTGCAGATTCCCAAATGGAGATACAAGGAGCTCAAAGAGGAGCGGAAGAAGGCAGAGGAACAGGAGAAGAATAAAGCAGCAGAGGCTCAAAAGCAGAGGCAGGTGTCTCCTGCCAGATGCAGGACCTGATTTAAAGGCAGTCGCTTAGAAGGTTTTAGAGCCATTAGTCTTGCTGTCTGAGCAAGACAACAGACTGCACGCCTTTGTGCATGCCCAGTGCTTATGGAACTGGAATTCTGAATAATGGCCTTTCAAGCGGGGAAACAGGTCAAGGGCTAGGCCACACTGTGATGGTGGAGCAGGAAGGCATTTTGAGGTGGAAGACTTACTAAGTTTGCCTGCCTGCTGTTGGCAGGAAGTTTTAAGTGGTACAGTCCTTTGTGGTTTCACTTTTTTCCAGTTCCAGGGGAATGACCGAGAAACAGCTTGAAAAACGACATGTGTGCAAAAGGATTGTATTTTGTGTTTGTTCGTTTTGTAATGGACGAAATTAAGGAGCTGTGCTTTTGACACTAAACATTCCTCCCTCTCCTTGCTTAGGTAGACATATTGCAAGGTTTTATAGTCATAATGAAAAGTTTTAAATATACCACAGTTTTGGTGGGCAGTGAAAATCCAGGTCTACAATTGTTTTGAATATAATAAGCACTTTATTTTAATTCCAGTAATCAAAATTTAAGACAGGACAGGTATTAAACTGTACAGCTCTATACAGTCTGTATGGTTTCAGTTCTTTATGCTATTGTTTGTTCTGTTAAGTATAAAAAGGGCTGCATATGAAATATTTCTGTAGTTAAGATACTCACATCCTCTGCAGGTATAAATCAGGGGCAGGGACCAATTTCTCTGGAGCAACAGAGAAGCTAGAGCTAATTTTTTAATGCCACCATCACCTAAGATTTGTTTCCCCCATTAAGTTTCCCTGCATCCACTATCTGTTTTCTCCTCTTTAGTCTCAGGGAATTTTTTGTCACTATGTTTAACTGTGAAATACGGGAGATGGTGAGCCACAGTTGGGCTTTTTTTCTAGGTTGGTATTTAGGTTCCTGTTAAAAGACCCCACCGGGTTTATTGTGAACCTTTCCATCTTATAGCCAGGACAGGAAATTTATGCATCTTCCAGAAGTTCAAGCAACTTTCCCAGGTATCAAGTCCAGCCATATGCTACAAACATCAAGTCAAGAGATGCAGGAACAGGCAGCTCGCCCAGTAACTTTTGGACACCGCGACCAGATATCACTGTGAGCTTTGGTAGTGCACCTCTGGGTGCCCAGAGAGGGCAGTACCTCATCCCTCTGTCTCAACACTGGGAGAAAACCTCCCTTAGTACATGAGGGCATCTCAAAGTGGCAGTTCCCACAGGTTGCTGCAGGTTTTTGTGGTCCACCTTAAGGCTTCATTTGGTTATACCAGCAGTCAGCCTGAATGGCATGCCAAAACCTGGCAAACTCCAATAAGGGAGGGCTGTAAAACTGCTGCTTGCTAAAGAAAGACCACGCTCATAAAAGCAGAGGTCAGACACAAACAGCAAGCCATACAGCACACGCTCAGGCTATGGTGTTACTCAGGGTTTGCTCCCGTTTGAAATGAAATGTGCTGTGGTGTGTTCTCCCAGTGGTGTTGCTCTCCTGGAGCCCAGGCAGACCCCAGCTGCTGCTATCACCACTTTCTCGCTTCAGTTAAAGAGAGGGAAAACTTTACCATCCTTTATTTCCACAGCACAAAGGCTGTCTGGGGCCTCACTGAGCTTGTAATGAAACCATGTGTGTCATGGGAGAAATAAATTCATTTGATTGAAAGCTAATGCCTAGATTGGTATTGTTAGCTAACGTCTGTGGGGCTGGGGCTCAGCAGAGGTTATCGCAGACATGTGAAATAAGGATCTTCCATACAGCCACTTCTTTGTCCCTCTCACTGGGGTGGCTGTGCTGGCTAGACTGCATTGCCAGGTAACCTCCTGCTAATAAACCTCCCCAGCCCTGTGCATATGAAGAGGATTTTAGTCTTCAAGTGCATCAGTGCTGTGCGATGCGTTGGCACCAGTTTTGTAATGGATTTGGTGTGACCAGAACATAAACTGAACTCATTTCTTTGGAGAGTAGGAAGACAATCTTTTAGCTGTCTGTGGCAAAGATGTTAGGATGGATTTTTAATTGGATTGAATGGTCTAACGATTAATTTTTGTTTACTGCCAGTGCAGCATACTGAAGATTTAGCACTCAGATTCTGTATCTGAAAAGCAACCTGCACTGCAGGTGAACACTTTAATTTGCACTCTTGGTATCACTTGCAGGAGACATACAATTGACAGGTGCTCTCAGGGATTAACATACAGTATATTAGAAATAGGAGCTGACAATGAAGCCTGTTTTCTAACCCTTTGTACTTTACTGTGTATATGTGTATAAATATGTGATTTCCATTAAAAGAGGCACAAGCTCTTTAACTTATTTGGTGACCTTATTCTTCAGAGCAGTTTGGGGATGCGGCTTTTTACTTTTCAGTAGACAAAAAAGCTCATCCACTTTCACCAATGGACTAATCAGCATCATCTGAAAACAATCTGGTTTCCCTGGAAAGAGCTATTGTGGGTTTACTTCCACTCCATGTGAATTTTTCCCTATGAGTAAAAGAAAACCACTACGTGTGTCCTGACATGGGGCTTTGGCTGTCTGTCTTGGTGTGGAGAGAAGGAGTTGCTTTGATCCCCCACAGCCACGAGGCTCTGCTGCAAGCAGGCAGGATCCCCCAGCATCGTTACAGGCGGCGTGGCTGCATTTTGTGCATCTGTGTAAAGCCTGGCACTTGTGAGGTTGGGAGATGCAGGCACAGGTCTCTATGTCCTCATTGTCTTTCTCTGCTGCTGCCTCACTGCCCCCCTGCTGTCTTACGCCCCTCTTCATCACTGTCCTGCTCCAGTGCAGGGATTGGACTAGATGACCTTTCAAGGTCTCTTCCAATTCCTAACATTCTGTGATTCTGTGAAAGTGCTGGGCTTTTCACTTGCTTTTTTACTGTCGATCTGAAGGCTGCAGTGGACAAAGCTCATGCAAAACATGCTTCTGGAAACCTGTGGCAAATGGACCCTAGCAGGGGAGGCAGCACTTCTAGGTCTCCTCCACTCATCTGTCCCCCTTGAGTTGCTGCCACCCTGGAGGATTTGATTTCTGTTGGATTTCAGCACAAATAGAGTAGCTTGCTTTGTGTTTTGTTGGGTTTGTTTGTTTATCTTTTTTTTTTTTCTTTTTGCCCAAGAGACCTGTTACTCTGAAATGCCAAGCAAAACTGGCTGCGACTCACTTCGCTCCTGGTTGCTCAAGCAGCACAGTTTACCTCCTAAGAAACACGTGCTAACCCTTGGTAGCACCTCCCTGGCAGCTGGACCCCCTGAGGGAAGGTGGAGGTGCTGGTGGAGGAGGATGCTCCCACAGAGGTGAAGGGGACACCAATTCCTAGGGCAGAGGAAGGTTTTCTGTACACTTTTGATGCCAGGCTGCAGTCCAGCATATTAGTGGGAACGATGCTGCTGAGTATTGTGAGTGAGACTGGAGCGTGGGCTGTCTGCCTGCACAGCCGTTGCTTGTCTTGGTACACTGGGAGCTTTGGCGTGGTGGCCAGCCTCTCACCATCTGATGCTCCCTGGCAGAGAAGCACTTCTGCAGTAAGCAACAGGGTTTTAATATGGTGACACTGGAAAGCAAAATCCCAAGTGCTTCCCAATGCGCTCTAGAAACATACCATGCCCTTGTCTCTGGAAAACAATGGTGACACAAGGAGAAGACTACCAACCCTGTGGAAGGTTTTCAGGCAGGAACAAAGAATTACATGTAATTGACTCCTTGTGTCACTATGGTGTTTTTTTGTTGGTAGTGGTGGTGGTGGTTTTTTTTTAATGCCATTGAAAACTGTTCCTTAAGCCTTGACAAAAATCCTCACTGGGCTTCATCATTGGATGACTTTTTCTGGTAATGTTCTTAGTAGTCCTGAGTGCTCATGCTGTCCTGTTAAGGGACAGATATTAGAGCAGCTGGTAAAAAAAACAGCTTGAGTAGAAAAATAGCATACAGATACACAACATTCTTTGAGGGTATTTCTTTTTAAACACCTACTTTTCAGCAGGACCCTTCCAAAAACTGCAACTGAAATTAGCACCAAAGAAGCAAGATATGCCAATTTGCAGATGGTCTGAACTGAAGCCTTTTCTTTTTTTCTGTAATTCAGGCGATGCGGCCTCGTTTTGCCCGTTGTGCCTCATGACTCAACACTCCACAGTTTGGTTAGATACACAGAAGCCACAGGTGGGCAGCAAGCTGCAAAGGGCAGTCGTGTCCCTCTCTCCTAATTTAATGAGCTAGACAAAATTGCTGGGGCCAGTGCAGGGGAGCAGGGAAGGGAAGGGGCAAGAGGGTCTTGCTCAGAGCCAGTGAGCTGCCAGGTGACTTAGCCAGGGCTCCAGGCTGCGCCCAAAGTGGTGAGGAAGACCTCCCTGGCACAGGTTCGGCAGCTCCAGAAATCATCTAACTGGGTGAAACACAGAGATGATAGCCTCCTACAGGTATCTGTATCTCTTCTGAACCCCAAGGAAACAGACTTGGGCTGGACTGCAGATATTCAGGAAAATCACAGGGCCCTCCCCCTGTCTCCTTTGAGTCCTCTTTGGAAAGATTAAATAAGCCCCAGCAACAGAGCTGCTCAGCAACTTCGTCCATAAAGTAGGGCAGAAAGATTTGTAAGAAATGGGAATTATCCTCACATTTTTCTTCCTTTTAAATTATCACAGGTAGAATTACAAACCCATGCAGTCGCTTGGGTCATTTAAAGTGCTCCTTCATTACTTAGATAATTACTCACCCAGAGCGTGTATTCAGCAGAGAGCAGCCAGCCAGCCATCTTCTCGAGGCAAGCAAAAACTGGAATGACAGTTCTGCAGACTCTCCCTATAGTAAATTTTGCAATTCAGCCTTTGAATTGCAAGTCGCTGAAAACTGCTGAACTAATGCTGCCAGAGACAACAGTGGGCAGAGATAATCCCTGCAGGAGTGGACAAGAGATAATGGAGGCAGTGAAGGGGAAAGAAAATACATTGAGGTCTATGGTGTGTCTCTGATGGAAAACAAGATTGGTCTTTTGACCCAGATTTTTCTGGCTATTACGTAGACAAGAACTAAATGGAGCCATAAAGGCTTTCTCTGGTCTGCTAAGGAAAATATTATTTTAAAAGCAAGTGATTCAATATAAGCCCCCTTCAGTATTGCCTCCATTTTTGGAAACTGGCTTTCCTAGTCATTTTGAGCAAACATTTTCAATACCTTTGCACACCTTCCTGAACACAAGGTAACCTTGCAAATTTCTTACAAATGGCTGGTGAAAATGAATAGGAAAGCCAGTTTCTGAGCATTTTCTTTCTAAGCTTTTTACTCAACAATGACTTTGGACAGAGCTGTAAAATACTTGATTTGAGGTTGCAGAAAATGACCCCAACAGCACCTTGAAAATAAGTAATTCAAATAAACCTGTAATCCAGCAGGTTGGCCACCAGGGACCCTCCCTAGACTGAGAGCATCCCGTCTACCACAATGTTACAAGTTGAGATGAGCACAAAATCAAAATAACAGCAGATAGCAAAGAACATTACTTAGGCCCTTCCCTGTGTACCTGTGCTAATAACGTTCAAGGTACCCAGGCCTGCTCTTTGGCGAAGTAATGCTGGCCAGAGGAGCTGGAGAACCAGAGGCAGCCTGCAGGGGGGTGACGGGCTGTCTGGTGGATACACGCAGATCGAACAGTGAAAATCTGAAATCAGCTCACTCAGAATAGGAAACATCAAGCAATTATTTCAGTGCAGACGTATTCCTTAAGTGAGTCTAAAATTGCTCCTCTCTATTAATAAGGAAGCCAAGATGTCGTTTCTAGGATGGTCAACCCAAACCAAGGCTGCAGATATGCTGTAAGGAAAAGGCTTCCTCAGAAGTAAACCTCTTCAGCTGCATAACTAACTCCCACAGGAATAGTCATGTATCAGGCCGGTTCCACTGGAGCCACCCCCAGGAGCTGTAAAGGTTGTCTATCTGATGATCCTGGGGACGCTCTTTCTCTAGGATCTCCCCAAACCAACCAACGAAAAAAAATTTAAAAAAAAAAAAAAAAAATTAAAGTGCTTATCATCCCCAGGTACTGTTTCTTTCACAACACCTTTTCTGCTTGCAGAAGGCCAAGAGGGGAGAATTTCCAGGGAAAGTTATTTCCAGGGAAAGTCAGTTTGCAAAGTCCACCAAAGAACAGGACAGGGAAATTGTATTGAGATACATGATGTTTGAAGTGTTTCTGACCACAGCTCTTGAGTCATCCAAGCAAGTATTAAAAAAAAAATATATATATATATTCATAGATACCTCCAAAGGTATTACAGGCTGTCACAGTATTACAAAGGAGGCTTGTAGAATGCCACATGGCAAATGAGAAGTGCCAATTCGTCCTGCTTTGGAGAACAGGAATTTTCTTCTGCCTGGAGAATTCCTATGTACAGCTAAATATGGCATTTAAGGGGAAACCTCATAAATTCTGAACCATTTTTGCTTTGTCTGTGGAGCTGCTGACCACTGAGAAGCATAATGTTGTCAGCCAGAGCCATGCTTAGACCAAGATGTGTTTCATAATGCTAAATACGCTGAATAAGGACATCCCGAACTTGGCAAACTGGGTGCCCCAAATCACTTCTCAACCTGTGAAATACCTGTATAATGAAGTTATATTAATTATTCACAATATTAGATTAAAACATATCTATAAAGCTACCTATTGATAACAAAGCCATACATATACGTCATTCATATATCAAGTAATAGATGTTATATATATAACATCTGTACAACCATATATATTTAGAAGTTTATAAAATATACACATCTAAAAAACCTCTCACCTCCCAGTGCTAATGTGAAGCACTGAGATGTTTTAATGATGACTGTCTCTAAGAAGGCCAGTGTTAAATAATTGTTCTGCGAGAGGCACAAATCATTCAGGGTATAATATGGAAGCTACAAAGGAAAACAGGCCAGCTGTCTTTTCACTGAACGCTATGGAACACTTGTATGGGAAGAGGCAGTGGATTCTGTGAAAAATAGTACTTCATAGGCTAATTAAAGTTATTATGCATATTAATTTTGCCTAGTCAGATTTAAATTTGGCATTTCTCTAAGCACATTTGAATTTACAATGTTTGTAGCATTCTTTTATGGCTACAAAACCATGCAGAGTTTTGTGGATAATTAGTGGACCAAATGCTGCAGTTGCGGTCCACTCTCAGGAAAACAGCAGAAAAATGGGTTTAGATGGTTCCTTTTCCCCTTCCCGTTATATTATAGCAGCTTCCCACATGAATGACGGTTTACTGCTCTGCCCAAGCCCTTCCTCCCAAACAAATACAAAATAGGCACAAACCCTCAAGAGGCAGATGTGAAAAATCTCTGCTCACAGGCACCATCCTGGGTGCATTCAGTGATTTCTCACATGTCACTGCTTGAACTGTGAGCTCTTGCAAATAAGGATCAAGAAAGGGGCACAGGAACTGCTCAAACATCTCTGGTGCGTGTGTTCATGTGTATGTGTATGGTATTTTTACTTTTGGTGCCGGAAACCTGCTCGGGGTAGTGCTAACCACCAAAGGCACTTTCTGAGTATCTATAAACAGCCTTCTGCTGACAAAGGTAATGAAATATTTGCTTTCCAACCACATCCAGCAATGGGACCTCAGGTTTCCTTGTGCTTGCTGCCGTTATACTGAAGCCAGCTTCTTGCAGAAGCCCATAGCATGGAGATAGTCTGCATTATTGAGTGACAGTGTTAATACGACCCAAATCAATAAGTGATAACGTTAAGTAATGGCCCATTAAAAGTTCTGTTCCAAACCAAGGTGAAACAGCATTTCGAAAGAATAAACAAACACAGTTGCATTGAAAGCAGACCTGCTGTGTTATCAGCTTGGCTGCTTTCACAGGGAAGTGCAGTGGAACAGTCGTCACTCACGATGTGCCCAGTTTCCATGCATGGGATATGTGGTTTTGTAAGTAATCACTTTGACCACCTGGTATCCTTCTCCAAAAGCTACAGTATCAGCCTCCTGAAGTGTGTTTTTATGAGCAAAATAAAACAACACTAGTTCGGTGAACAATAGAACTGAACAGACTAATCAAAATAATTTTCTTTGTTTTGCTCTTGAAAACTTGTTTTGCAAACTGAAATTTGACTAATGTGCTCAGTTAAAAAAACACCGTGTGAATGTTTTACGTGATCACTTTTTCACTCGTGTTTTGTGAAAACTGTTTTTATTCTTCATATGATTGATTGTATTAACCTTTATTTTTAATGTTCCTGAGCACAATGAGCAGCGTTTGCCTGTGGTTTCCCAGCCACTATGAGGCAGCCTTCTGCAAGAGCCACTTCGGCTCGCACAAGGTTTCCCACACCAGCACTCCTGAGAGTCTGCACCTGTTCTTTACTAGAAGAAATTTGGTCAGCTACCACTGAAGCACAGGAACAGGGCTTCGCTGTAAGATGCTGATCACCTCAGTCACGGTGACTTACAGGAACTGGTTTTGGTTGTGCACTCAAACTGGGTTATCCACATTCTTGGGTAATCACTTGCATGTGTATGAATCTCAAATACCCTGAACTGTCTTAGGGTTTCCATGACTAAGCTGCTGTGTTCTGAGAATGCCACGGATAAAGTGCTGGACTTAAACTGCATGTCAGCTGTCCAGAGAAGAAATAGCTGGGTATCACGCTGAGGCCTCGTCTGTATTTAAACAAACAAACAAACCAACCTTCAAAAAACAGCTGAACTGGTTTAAGTGAAGAGTTAAGCTGAACAAATATTCACAGATTCTCTTGGGTTGGTTTTAATCAGGCTAACATTCACTTGACTTAATCGATCAGAAACACCTTGAGACCAAAGCGATACAAATCATTCATCCTGAAATCAGTTTCCGCCCTGAGAGCTGTGGCAACTTAACTAAATTGTTTCACTGGAGAGCGCTGCGCTGCCACTGGGCAGGGGGCTGTACCCCTCACCTGGGGCAAGGCTCTGCCCTCAGCTCTGACCCGTTCTGGTTTCCTTGCAGCTTTCATTTCTCCAACAGGCTGGTAAGGTGCTTCTTTCTCTTCTGCGACTTCTTATTATGAGCTCTCTCACACACAGCAGAGTCAATGGTACCTCCTGGAGCAGTTCAGTGACACTTGCTCACCTTCGGCTGATTACCAGTCTCACGTTCATTAACGTGGCTCGCAACTGCCAGAGACTCTTCCCCTCGCACCGTTCCCAGCACCACAGCGCAGCTTTGCTCTGTCGTTTGGATTTGGGGAACTTTAAACCCCTGCACGTAGCACGGAGTAAGAACCACATCGTCACCATCCTCCGCAGAGAACTGCTCTCTTTCCGTCAAGTAGAACACTGGCCTAATCTTTAATTCAAGGCTGTCTTTTGAGGATCACAGCCCCAGCTCAGGAACAAAGTGAGCCTGACAACAGCTGGAGACAGAAGATGAAATATTAATCCATGCTTTTGTGCCATCAAGGCTGGATTATAGTCATCCCCTGTCTGTAGGCCTTCCCAAGGCCATCTCCTACAAAACACAGCTTGTATGGAAGCCAGCCATTGGACTTCACTGTGTACTGCAGATAGACAGCCCGCTGCCCAGACACTCAGCTTGGGGCTTGCTTGGAGACCTGGATTCCTTCTTTGTCCCCAGGTCTGCTCTTCAATTGCCAGGTGTAGAGTGCATCCTTAACTGTAGCTATTTTCAGTCACTAAAGATTCTCAGCTTCAGGGTGTGTCTACCTGTGGAAGAACGAAAAAAAGCAGAGAAATATATAAACATAGTAGGCAAAAATCTACAGACATGGTAGGCAAGCTCTGGCTCTTTCCCTTTGAAGCCCAACATCACAGGACACAGGACGTGTACTATATTGGTCTCCCTTCTTCCTTTAGGGCGTTCGGTGGCATTTCCTCAGGGCAGGAATTAGTTAAATTGAAAAAGCAACAAAACGAGGTCGTTGTGAAGAGCTGACTGTTGTATACCAGTCAGCTCGGATATGACCCAAGTAAAGGGAATTTGAGGTTGGATGAGAGAAAGGAAACCACCACCACAGGCAGATATGGCTGAAGAAAATACTGAGGGAAGAAAACAGATTAAAGCCAACATTAGCATCTGAGTATTTTCAGAAGCATGAAAGCTGCAGTTGTTGCTGTGTTGGCACACGCTGGATCAAGTGCAGGGCTTTTTCCAGACAGACTGGCTTGTCTCCTCTGTGCCTCAGTTTCCCCATTAATTAAGCAGAAATATTTTCCTATATCTCAAGTTGACTCATAAGGGAAGCTCTTGGTTATCTGTTAATGAGGGAAAAGGATGGGTGAGAAAACCCACAGGAACAAAACCACAAAACAAAAACTATGCCAATCAAGCAAACAGAGCACATGCCATGTATTGGCTTTGGAAAACTATGTAAAGTTATTTACAGATGGTAGAGGCAGTTTGGATGGCAGGGGCCAGAGTGGAGCCTGGGGCGATCCAATTCTAATCTGCAGGTCTCAAATGATGGTGAGGCTGGACACACCCAGAATGTAGATCATCTGCTGCTCACAGCTCAGGGGTAGCTGAACTTGTGCAGCTTCTGAAGACAAAAAATGTGAGGGTGCTCATCCATTCCCTACAGTATAGATATATACCGTTAAAGGTATCATCCTTCAAAATCCATGAAAAAAATAAAGTATTTTGCTTGGAGTAACAGGAAGCTGATAATGTCTTTGTCCTGTTTTTCCCACCAAGGGCTTTCCTTAGGTAAATAAGTATTTGCTGTAGAGCAAATACGGTGCTGAAAGCTTTGCCTAGAAATGCAACACTAAAAAAGTTTTTGCATTTCGTATCACTATCACACCTTACTTTCCTGAAGAGCTCCATCTTTTGGAAATTCCAATGGGCTATTTAAGAGATTTATGAAGTTATAAAAGTGAAAGCCAGGTTCATGCAGTCTAAATGCCATTAAATTCCTGTTTTGCCATTTCCTATTAGCTGGGCTCTTCTGAAAGCCTTGTGCCAGCTGAGAAGACACATCAGGGAATGACACTTAGAAGGAATTGAAACAAACCTGGGGCAGGAGAAGAGAGGAGGGAGAGGCAGCAGCAGCAACCCAGCAGCAGCAGCAAGTCAAACAAAGCCAGGTTCTAATTTAACAGTGATAATCTTCTACCAAAGTTATTCAAAGATCCCATTAATGTATGGACACAAATCACCTACGCAGTTGTGGGCTTGCACCCACCCGAAAATAGCCTTCAGATTTCTGGGCCTGGGGAAGAGCAAGAAGAAAGCAGCATTTCCCTTGCTAGTGGCCTGAAGGTCTCTCCCCTTGCCAGAGCTGGTATGCCTGTCACACCACAGTTATCGAAACCAACCCGCCTGACAATAAAGCTTATGAAATGAGTACAAGATGCTCTGAGCACGTATGGATAGATGCTTTAGGAGAAGAGCAGATATTTCACTACTTCTAGTCTGGGAAAGATTGCTTTTTATAATTAGGCTGTGCAGTGCTCAAGCATCAGCATGTTTCAGTTGTTTTGAATTTGTCCAGGAACACAGCTGAGGCAAGTGATGTTTAGGTAGGACTGTAAAAGGTTCCTATGCACCAAGAGTGTCTTGAGTGAGGATGAAGCAGAAGGTGGTAAACTAGGTCCTGGGGACCCCACAGGCAGCTGAGCCCCAACCCTGTCGCAGGCTGGAGGAAACACAGCAGTTTCTCATCTGATTTATAGTTATTGAACTAAATATAATAATAAATACTACAGTCACCACAGTTGTCAGGCATCTTATTTTGTTATGAACTTGAGCAAGTTTTACCCCACCTTCAGCTTCAGTTTTAAAGATGCTGCCAATCATCAGGTTTGGCTTCTAGAACAATTCCATTAAGACACATGAAGAGTACTTTTTTTCTGAGATCATTTCAAGGAACCTTGCAAACCCTTAAATCGATGCACCAGTTACACTGCTCACATTTTCAAGATAGCACTAAGAAAACCATAATGGTGGGAAGGAGGAGAAGCAGGAATTCTTGACCACCAAGGTGCACCCAGACCTCTGCAGGAAGGTCTGCATCTGCAGCGAGGCCTGCACCTATGAAATACTTTGGGAGCCACTCATACGTCTCCTAGGATTCCTTGCAAAGTGTTTCTGTTAATTTCAATTATGTCAGCATCTTTCCTTTGAGAAAATATCTGGCAGGGTATGTAGCTATTTAAAGGTTTTTTCACATCTGTTTTCACAGGCAAACCCTATTAACTTGTAACAATAAGCGCATGCATTTTACTGGAAAGCAATCAGTTTCCATGAAAAATAACAAAAGCTTTCACTAAAATGGGCTAGAAATCCAGATCCCTTAAAATCTGTGTCCATATTCTAAACACCATGCTCTAGGCATTGCTGCAAACACCGCTCATTGAGGGCCCAAATGTGTGCTTCATGAGGTTACTAGTGATTATCACCGGCATAGTCACATGTGGTGTGTAACCCCACGTATTTTATGTCTGGTGCAAACTCAAAACATATCCCATGGTCCAGAACAAAACACTCTTGTTCCCTTCTCTCCCGTCAGCTGCTCACCAGCAACAAGCCTTCACAGACTCTCCTAAAGACTGGTGTCTGATGGCTGGATGCCACCGGTCACCAAAAATGCCCCAGGTGCTGGAGCTCTCCAAGCTGCCTGAGCCCAGAAGACCATGCAAGGCAGTGTCATACAGAATCACAGAATCACAGAATGTTAGGGATTGGAAGGGACCTCGAAAGATCACCCAGTCCAATCCCCCTGCCAGAGCAGGAACACCCAGATGAGGTTACACAGGAAGGCGTACAGGCGGGTTTTGAATGTCTCCAGAGAAGGAGACTCCACAACCTCCTGGGCAGCATGTTCCAGTGTTCCGTCACCCTCACTGTGAAGAAGTTTCTTCTCAAATTTAA
>VWYH01002196.1:58621-72739 GCA_013399365.1 Pampusana beccarii
GTCATTCCCCAGCTTATACTGGAACCTGGGGTTGTTCCTGCCCAGATGCAAGACTCTACACTTGCCATTGTAATATTTCGTTAAATTGTTCCCTGCCCAACTCTCCAGCCTGTCCAGGTCTCTCTGGATGGCAGCACAGCCTTCTGGTGTGTCAGCCACTTCTCCCAGCTTGGTGTCATCAGAAAACTTGCTGACAGTGCACTCTGTTCCCTCATCCAAGCCATTGATGAAAATATTGAATAGTACTGGTCCCAGTACTGAGAGTGTCCTGAGAAGTGTCCCTGGCAGTGGCCCTCCAAGCTCTTACATCAATAACATTTGGGTGTAAACGTCAGAGACTGTCACCAAGGAAGGGTACAAAGATTGTATTCTGGTCTCTGGCTAAGACCAAAAGCTGTCCACTGCATCATCCATAGAAGTTACTGGGACAGAACAATACAGGGAAACTCACCTCTAATACGAAAGGCTGTCAAGAACACTCAAAAGCACTTCCTGATATTTCATAACTACTTTTAGGCTTTGTTGGCACTCAAAGGCAGCCTTGAAGGCCTTTTCTTGGAGTCTTCTTCCTCAATGTACAAATCTCTGTCATGCTCAGGCTCTGCCAACTCAGCTGACTCCAAGGGAAATTTCTGAGCGAGTCAAAGGCACCTTTCGGCATTACCATTTCTCCCCTTGCTGAGAGGTTCCCATCTGGGATGCCAGCAGGGGTGACGCACAGACAGGACAGTGCCCAGCTCCCCCCAGGAGCACAGCTCCAGTGGTGATAAGTGTCAGGGAAGTGGGACAGGGGAGTTTGAGACAAGGGTCACCGGAAGACCGTGCAAGACAGTGTGGCTACCTCTTCCATAAGAGCTAAAGGTAAGGGTGAAGAAGATGGGAACTATGCTTACAAAAATGATGGAGCCAAGCAAGTGAAAGCTGCAGGGCATGCGTGTGTGTATTCCTCCCTGTCACTGTTTTTGCATCCACAGAATATATGCTCATGATTTGCTTATTCTAGGTGCCATAGACAAAGTAGTCCTGTGTGATTATGTGAGCTGTATACACCTCTTCTGCGAATTGCACCTTGTCTCATTTCTGCTCCTTCCAGCCCTAAATTCAACATTTCCAGGATGCATTTCCAAGGAGGTGTTAGGTGGCATTTCCCTCTCAAAATACCAAGGTTAGATCAGCCCAGCTGCTACCATGTTATTTCATTAATATCTTCCCCAATTCTGTTTGTGTGCCAACAAACCATCCCTCAGTGAATCTACAGAAAATGCCTACTTCACTCTCAGCATTCAGTGGCAGTTCTAGGGAGTGAAAAGGTGCATGTTCAGCTTGAGGTCTCTCCAGTGGATGCTTTCCCACCCACTGCTTTTAGATACCTTCCCACACCTGGACAAGTTCTCACCTCTGAAAAGCCTAACCCACCACGGAACAACACCGAATTTAACCTGTGAGTTTGCAAGGCACATGCAGGAGCCAGGCCACGGCATGGTATGACAACCCGACCTTGAGAGTGCCAGCACCGTGAAGTGAGATGCCAGCACACAGGACAGGCCTACAGGTTATAGACTGCTGTCTCTGAGTGACTGCATGTGCAACAGCTTTTGCTTGAAAGTCCTTCCTCCTACCCCTTAGTTAATATTTTTTCAGAATCTTTCTCTGTCTCTCTTTCTTTTCTCCCTTGTAGTTGCTGACGGGAAAGGCTGTGAACTCAGAAGAAGTCTCACCCAAGTTGGCACTGATCACATGGAAATGATGCCCCAGCCAACTCCAGCAGATGCTGTCAGTAAGCTGCACTGGGATCAAAGATTTGTTCTTAAGAAGCATTTCTGTTAAGTTTGTAGCGTAAAAACAAGTTCACCTTTCCTTTTACACTTGAAGAGCTTTTGCTGCACAGCTGATGGAAAGCAAAAAGTCTTCAGCTGTATTGTTATTAATGCCAGCAAATACGGCTGAAAATAGCACATGGTAGAAAATACACAGGGCTCATATTCATTGCTTGTGGCTTATATTACCCATTAGAACTATAAGGCTATCGAAGTAATTTTCTCCATTTACATCAGCTCTAGCATTTTACCTCGAGTGCATATTATAAGCTATCGAAATGTAGTGGCCCATAATGAGCACAAAGGTGCCATCTTTATTTAGACACCTTTCAGAGCAGTAGTCCTAGGTCACTAATGGTATTTAGAATTGCTTCTCAGAGTAATTGGTACATCTTTTCCTCCTGAAGTGCTATGCTTTAATCTTTTCACTCTATAATCTCAGCTCCTTACAAACAGCCACAGAAATATTTGTATTTTCAGAACATAAAGGACAGTAAATCAAGAGTGAAGTTCCTGCTTGATTCTGACTATTAAAAGCATTTCAATAGTATCTCCAGGCTGAGAAGATGTCTTGCCAATTGCTTTGCAGCCTTGTTTGATTACAGGCAAAGGAACATATAAATAAAGGAGAAATGGCAAAGCAGTAACCCTGGGACTGCTTTTGTAAATTAACATGGAGTTCATATGATTTCTTAAAGAATAGCTGTGGTAGGGCTTGTGTTTGTTTCTGCTGAAACTTACTGTACACTTGTCTATTAGGAATTGAAAAATTAGGACATTTCCTCCTAGTTAGTAAGATCAGATAATACTGAATTTTACAACACGTATACGTAAAGATGTACATGTACACATGTGTGTTATGATAGTGATTCTTTTTTTCCCCTTCCTATCTAGTAAGCTAATGTATTCTGAAGGATTTTGTTCAATTGTTTTCATAATAACTCAGGTTGTCCCTCTTACCATCTTTTCTTCAAATTTTCTCTTCCAGCAAGGAGCACTGCATAGTCAGGTACTCCTCCCAGGGAGCTCTGTTGAATTCCAGTCCCCTATTTCTGAAATCGTGAGACTTATACAATGACAGACTGGGGTAATATTTTGCATGATCAATTTCGTTTCACTCCCTGAAGAGAGGTCTTTACAACATGTTTGGGAGTCAGAAAAAGCCCAGAAACCAATGTTTAAAAAGTGGCTTAGAAGCCAGCAAACTGCAACTGAAGATGAGACATAAAGTCATCTAACACTGACATTCCTCTGCAGACCTTCACAAGCAGAATCCACATAAAGCAAAGGATCTGCCTGCAGGTCTTCTCTACCATTTTTTCAGGTTGACATGTGCTTAACAATGTCTGAGAAGAGAGATACTTGGAAGTCCCTACCTCACCTAAAATATCTAGTTTGGCACTCACCCCACTCCTGCAAAATAAATCTGAAGTTACCATATTTCTTTGGAGAGTATCACTGAAGTTAACAGGACTCCATAAACACAAAATAGAAATCCTCTCTGAAAGACTGGTGGCCTGCATGAAGATGGGAAAATAACCTGCCGTAAAGAAAAATAATCCTGAATCTCCTAGGGGAGAAAACTGCTGAGATGCCATTGGTAACATTTTCTATATCTTCCCAGGTATAGATTTTACCTTTAAGATTCTACCTTTTAACCTATTCCCACTGAATGAAGTCGTATCTGTTGCAAAGGATCGACCATAGGAGGGTGACGTGCTGTGCACAATGACAGCCAGGAGAAAAAAAAAACCTGTCTGTAAACAAACTAAACATACAAACTTAGAAGAGAGGAATATTGTGAGTCATGATAAATAATCAGATCACGCTCTACTCTTTCCATAAATATTTATCATAGCAACAATTGGCTAATGGTGAACCAGCTATTAGTGTGCAAAGTAGAGCTCTCGTACTATGAAGTAGAGGTTTCCAGTGTGTACATTGTAGGAGCTATTTGACACAGTGAAAAGCAAGGCTGCGTGTTTAACGAATGTCCTCACAACAAGCTCAGTTGAACAGCTTATTTAAGGCTTCAGCCTTTCATTCCAGACCCCTCCAGCTGTCACAATTGTCACATCAGCAGCAGGGTAATGTTTATTCTGTTCTGGATGATAAAGCAGTCCCTAAAAGAGAATTCTAGCATTTGCTATTCATTATCTTTCATCAAGAGAGTAGGAATTAGATAAGGCTTCTAATGTAGTTTTTTTTATTAGCAACTCAGATTTACTACAGCAAAAAGATACCTGCAAAAAGGATGTGGAAGGTTTTCACCCAAACTGTGTGTTCTAAGGAATCTGATCTCACATTGCTCAATGCCTCTGGGATGAATCAAATATTTTATTTCAGTTCCTAAAAGTGACTGTTCTTACTCTTTGTAGGTACACACACAGTAAAATATTAATTAGGTCTCAGTTCAACTAGAATATGTCTCAATTCCACATCCTACATGTATACACAGCCAGCACTAGCTTTTGCAGCAGATAAATGTTATATATTTATTTATACTAAATCTTGTAGGTTGAAAGAACCGTAAGTTTGTTAAAATATGTTTGCATTTCCAGATTTTCCTCATACAAAGGTCTCTCCCATCCAAAAAGATTCAAGGACATGTAGATTTACAAATCCATGAATTGTACTTTCAGTACGTAATTAGGCAGTGGAAACTGAGGCCACTGAGCAGCACAAGAAATGGTCAGTATCCAGCTCTGAAACAAGATGATAGCTCAGTTTCTTTTCTCTTATCATCTTCTAACAACAGTTTTGCAGAGCACAACTGAATCTACTTCCGTGCTAACCCACTTACTATTCTAGTTTTAATACTTGAGGGTTTACTGATTTAGTCACAGCTACCATTCACTGCAGATTTATATACATTTAAAAAATTATTTAAAAAAATGCAGTGCAGAACATTCCACCAGCATGTGGCCCAGTCTGCTGGTCTTCAAGAGAGAAAGCTACTAGACCTTTAGCTTCCTCAAAGTTCCCCAGCATCATGTTACAAACCCAGCTGACCAGCCCGGTTGCTGGGGACAGGCCTGCTTGGAGCTGAGCATCCGAGGTCCACTCAGCCCATCTTATCAGATACCAGATAAAAACGAGAGGGAGGTGAAAAAGAGCAGGCCCGTATGTCTGCTCTGTCCTGCTGATTCAGGACTGCTGTCCCCACCCCTGTCCCTGACCTCCCGGGCCTTCCCTGGCAGCTGAGGGTTGCCCGCCGCTTTGTATCACCCACCCTACTCCTTGACATCAACCAACGTTAGGAGTCTCTTAGCAGGAATCTGCTGTCCATGGCTCCTGTTTGTGAAAATCTGCTCTGAATTCGCAGAAACGATCACGGATTAGAAAAGCTTTTTAAAGAAATCAACCACGAGGTCAGCAGAACTCAAACAGGTGGAAGTTTAACCCTCACTGCAGAGTGATACATCACTTGAAAAATGAAGTGAAGCCTAAGATTAGGTGTACATGATTTTAGAAATAAGGTTTAAAAAAAAAAATAAAGCGAAGTTTTCAGATAAATAGAGTAGATTCATAAGTCAGTGTAAAACAAGGAGAAAACTGATGCTTCTCTTCCTTCAGACCCAAACACAGCACGCTGGTGCAATTCTACTCAAACCAGCATTGAACATATCTGTGGTTTCAGTCACGTCTGAAACACAATGAGATACTAGCCACCCTGGAGGTGTTTAAAATAGATATATTTTAGATATATAGATATATAGATATATAGATATATAGATATATAGATATATAGATATATAGATATATAGATATATAGATATATAGATATATAGATATATAGATATATAGATGAGGCTCTGAGGGACGTGGGTTAGTGCTAGATTTAGGTTATGGTTGGACTTGATGATCTTAAGGGTCTCTTCCACATGAAACGCTTCTATGATTCTATAATTTCAGTTGCTGGCAGCATGCAGAAATTAGTAGCTAACTTTTGCTTTTCATTGAAACTAAATTCACCATTCTGTATTTCAAAAGACACTTCTGCCTTAAGAGGGAAGCCAGGTCAGTCGCTGCGCTCTCCAGTGCATTTCCTCCTCTCTATGTAACAGCCATGTCATTATCCTTCTTAACCATCGACACCTGAGACAGCCTGCCCAAACAGCTTGTGAGAAGTTATTTTACATACTTTCATAACCTGCCACTTGTTTTTCAGCCAGAAAGAGGCACAAAGAACATTTTGCTGAACCAGCCTGAGTCACAACATTGTGAGAATACACCAAAGGTAACACACGTGTCCTTACCGCCGGCTGCAGGGAGCTCGCAGCTCAGTAACAGCTAAACAACTTTTATAATCCTTAAAATCACTGTGGATTACAAATGCTTTTCTTTTTCTAAAGCCACGAGTGACCTACAGAAGGCCAGACACTCAGGTTTTCTAAAAATATCTCCAATGCAAGCTGGGCAGCAGAGATTGTATTACAGGGCTTCTTTCAAGGTCACTTGCAAGATCTGTGCTTGCAATGACTTTAGTACCTGTGCTTCAGTTGTGCTTCGCTTGTGTCCCTGGCAGCGTCGGGAGTGTGTTTTGCAAAAAACTATCAGCACCCGTATGTGCTCATCAGCTCCAAGCAGTAATAAATTACATTCTCAGAAAATGGTATTGTATTCTTGTTCTCAGTTCTGAACAGCATCCTGAAGGGAAGGGAAACAGTCTCTCCAACAAGCTGACTTCTTCATTCATGGAGTGCTTTGTCAAATATGTCTCATGCCACCTCTCCCCTCAGGCCTCCCATCTAAACACTAGTACTACTATTTTATGAAAAGACTCAAAAAATAGTATGCACTAGATGCAGTCTCTTCTTTGATGTGGGTTTCTTAAGGCAGACCCAAGAACACAGCAACAAGCAAAATACAAACCTCCACCTTCCTAAGAAAAACATGTGCACGCCAGAGGTGCAAGAGAAATTTTGAGGAAAAAAAGAATTCTTCAGGAAAACAGATCAGGCACTCAGTAATTACCTTTACGAATTCCACAAAATACAGTCATACACAGCACCTACCAAAGGCTATAGCTACAATACAAATTTATTTCACCCACCTGTTGAAGAAGTCTGATGAAGATTTACTGCTGTAGACTTGACATAGTTTCTTCTCATCAAGACTCCTCCAGTCACTATGATCTGGATTCCTCTTTTACTGACAGAACACATAATGTTAGCTGTAACCAGTCATATTTAAGTGTGTTTATCTTCTAAGGGAGGAGGTTTGTGAGCAAAGAAATTCAACTAAAACAGAGATTTATCTCCTAAAATCTTTACATCGTTGCAGCATCTGACCAGCAACACCTCTTCCTGCTCTAAAAGTAACTGCTCCCTTACTGACATTCCCACATTTTCTAAAATGCAATTAACATATCTTAATCCTATAGCTAAAGGCATTTGCCTAAACTTAAATGTCATTTTAAACTGGATATACCCAAATCTGAAGGGGACATAAGACGTGATTTATAAAACCCACCTCCCTCCTCTGTACAGATGATGAGTATTCAGAATAAAGTTATTCCAAAAGGACAAAAACGTATGTCCATTCCATCCCCTTCACTTTTGTATGAAACAGATTGCTGTGAATATTTTCATTAAACAGCCAGGAGCATGTGATGATCACAGTATCATAGATAAAAGTCTTATTTTTCAAGGGATCCGATGACAAAGCGGGAAACCATACTGTTGAAACTCTTAAGTAAATAATTTCTAATTTCTAATAACATTTGCAATACTGCTGACAGCAGAGCTATAGAACTTGCAATAATTATGGACAACTCAACCAGCAGCACACCAGAAATCATGCACATGTATTTTCCCCAAATTTTAATGAAAGAAAACATTTTTTGAATCACGTAGCACATCATTATGTGAGTGCTGAGTCTAAGCATGTAACACCGGAATAGTCCCAGGGCAATAAATCTATCATGTCTGCACTGTATCACATATTTTTTATGTTATGTATACATTACACACGTACTATATAGGATGCTCAAAGTATTAGAAAGCTTCCAGAAACACTGTGGCCATTTCTCCAAACTCTTTTGTGCATCACTCGTGTTATGGCATGCATTACGTAATTTTAACTGCAGTTTTATGAGAAGCTTACCGCTTCTGATTACAATACTTTCTTTTCTGAAAGAAGATTAGAACTCAAAAAGCAATGGAAAACGTTAAATTTAATTTCTGTTACCATACTGATCTATTAACAATCTTAGATTCTATAGCTTTGCAAAGATCCAGTGAGGATCTCCAATTTTGTAGTAGAAAACAGCAACTCCCATTCTAGCTGGCAGCATCTAGTTTTTATTTTGAATGAGACTGGACTATCCAAAACAGTTCATCTACTGTGCCATAAAATTTCCTAATAAATTTCACTATCTATAAAATGTTGATTAGTTGTGCCACGTTCTGTAATAAAATCCCATAAACCCCACAAAACTGCACCCTGCTGATTTACATTGTACTTATGGAAAAAAAGAGCCCAATATATGTCTTCATGCTTTATTGTTACATTATTTCCACGTTGACGATTACAGAAAATGTATTTTGCAATCATTTCAAGATAACATCTGAACATCTCCTGTGCTTATATGTTATTGTAACATACTTTAAATTACCAATAATCATCAGGAGGCAATCCAGACCACCAGTTACGATTCTTTATTTTGGGCATGGTAATGCTTTGGTAAGGAAACCAATGTGTAAACATGGATACCTGCAAACAATATATAATATGCTTTCATACAGTGACATTTTCTAACCATATAGGAATTCCTGCACTCTAAAAGCCACTAAAGCTATCTTGAGAGTCATACTCCATTGCACAGACTTACATACTCATCTAAGTAATCAAAGACAAAATTCAGGTATTGTCTATATATGTTGTATATATTGCATTAACAACCAGAAGCAGCAGTTTGTCATTTAAAAGCATCCATGTTCCTAAGTTTCAGTATTAGAATGGAAATGTGGTGTCGCTTTCAGAAGGCAGAAATACGCATTTCTACAAGCACATTCTGTGTGATTTCTGAACACAGAGCAGAGGTACCCAGCCCCACCTAACTGTGTGCTCCTACACCGAGGTACGCTTCGTTTTCCACTGCAGTCGATGGAGTCAAGAGTGACCCAGCTCATCTTGAAAGACACTTCCATTTGGTTGAAGACGCCAATACCTAAACTCTACCAACTGTCTTGACCACACCAGCGCTGACCACAGCTGCAGCACAGACGCTACTTCAGATGTGGGCACAAGACCACCCAGCTCGCTCTCAATCCAGCAGCTACCAGTACCAAGCAACTGTGACGATCTGCTTCACCGCTGACGCATCACCGACAGCTACTGGCTGCACCATCAACGAGATGTCACCACTTTCTGTCCTCAATCTGCAAACGTTCCCGCCAGCAAGTTACCTCATGCAGATATTCCATGAGACTCAACGATGCTCCCCTTGTGAACAAGTTACTCATGTGTGAATCACTTGTACACTCATGAGTGGCTACGAACAAGGCCTCAGACGTACCGACATGAGAAGCAGAAAGCATATTTTACAAATTATGCATATTCTAATACAGAATAATTCTTATAAACAACACTCATTCCTTAAGGCAAGTATGGTTATTTAATTAAATTGAAAATAAGGACTGCATATACAGATTGTACATCCTTCCTTGGGTGTAGAATAAATATATCCATGCATATCTTTTGCAAAATATCATTTCAATTTCAAGCCTATGAAGAGATGGAAATACCAGGTCCCTTTCCCCCCGATGAAGTGAGTTATCCCACTTGTGAAATGGGCAGTATTTCACATGATTTTTTTAATTGTTGTTATTTTAAATCAGCTACTCAGGGAATAATTATTTAATCTGCAGAAATTTTAAAAAATATAGTATTTTTAAAACTCTCCTCACTGGTTTTCTATAGTATTTGACTTTAAACATAAATGAACTAGTAAAACCCCAAGTGATCCCAAACTTTCAGAGTTGCCAGGTGTTGTTTGCAGCACTAGCTCTGGTACCCACTTTTTTGACATTATTAGAAGTTTTATAAACCTAGAGAGTACCAAAGGCTGTACTGTATTTGTAGTTGGTTAAAAACAGCAGTACTACCTAAAAATGTAGGTAGAATGTCTAAAAAATTATTTTTCTAGGTTTTACAGAGATGATTTGCAGAAGGAAAATAATACAGCTAAGCGATTTTGAACTGTGCAGTCAAAAGATTTAAACTAATCCGATTGCTCTATTTGAAAAGCAACTTTTTTATTCCCTCATGTTACTACTGTCCTTATTCACAATAAAAAGACTAGGAAAAAACACAACTGAGGCTGGGTCATAAGGTTAAACACATTTACTAATGGTATCTCTTAATTTCAAACAGTGACCTCAAACTGTAAGTTAAAAAAAGAAAACATTTTTCATCAGTTTATTTTCTTTAAGTTCAATTCTGGAGGGTCCTGAGGTCGTTCAGTTTGCTATTGGAATTGAGAAACCAGCACCTCATAAGAATACAGCGCCTGGTGAGACCCATGAGACCACAAATCAGTCGCTTACACCAGTAGCGTTCTTGTAACCCTGATTTCTCTCCCCTCTCCATACCCATAGACCTTCAAAGACTGCGCAAGTACAAAGGGGTGTAAAGAAGATTCAGCTGGATTTCTTCCCTCTTGAAAATGGTTTTTGACTCTTTTTTCATCTCACTAGTTGGAATCAGAGGGCGCAGCTACTGGGGTGTGACACTGTAGGATACTGAGGACTCCAAGGGTTCTACATAATCAAGACAAACACTGATTTGTCTCAACAAACTCCCTCCAGATAGTCAAAGTACCAGTACAAAAGGGCTATTCTTCCTTACTAGCTTAGCATAAGAACTACATTAGCTATCTGCTTTTGCGACTCCGCAACTGAAACTACAAGTTTTAAGCTCATTAATCATACTAAAGTTCTATCTTGGCAATAAGAAAATCTTATTAAAAACCCACCCTTGATCAGCAAATACTTAAAAGAGAATTTTCCATGTGGGATAACAACTGAACAATTTCTTCGTTTTTATTAACCCTTGAGAATTAAAGTAAAAGAAACAGCGTATTATTTTAGTGATTTGACAGCGTGAATCCTAAAGGATTTTAGTCTTATTTTGAAAACTTATTTGCTGATGGCAGTTTGGTTGAGATCTTGCCGGAGAGCTCACTTGCGAGGCTGGTGGATGTGCTGTTTGACATGTTGTGGGTGAGGAAGCTTTTCCACAGAAGGATGTGGTTTCTGATGAGCCACCTGAGCCGCAGCTGGAGGAAAGTCCTTATCGCCCTGTTCAAAGAACACACCAGGAAAAATTTAAGAAATCTCGAAAGTGTACTTTCCAGTTGAAGTGTATTTAAGGTTTTAAAGAACGTGAAGAGCAGATGGAAAACAGTGTTGCACGTTACTCTGAAGTCCCCCTGTACACATCCTATCTTGACATTCTTTTAGCCAGCTTCAAAATTTCGCTTATACAAGTTTCACTTCTTCCAATTACACACACCATTCAAGAATGCAGCATCTTAAAATGATCCAAGGGAAGAAAAAACCAACCTTTTCCTATCTTCAGGTGCTTAAAGGCTCCTCACACTCTGCCACTTTCACTGGCTCTGTATGGTCAGATCTCCTTGACTTATTTGGTTTTCACAGAGCAACTGGAAAGAGGAGACTACTTCACTGGCAAGGTAAAGCAGCACGAAAAACTGCCTGCAGAAGGAAACCTACTGCAGGAATGCCAGTTCCGTGGGAAGAAAGGTGGGATCTCAAACTGCTTTTGGCTCCAATCTTAGCGGTGCCTGGCTTTTAAGATTAACATGCGCTTTTAGCCAGGTCTGCCAGTGTTAGTTCTCAAGTGTCACTGTTGGGCAGGGTCAGTGCAGGTGTAACCCTCACACCACCTATTAACAACTCCCATTTCTAGGGTCAGTCCCATGAGCTTTTCAAAAAATAACAGCAAACAACCGCTGCTGGTGCTCAGTGATGGGGAAGCAGAATAGCACCACGACTTCCCTCTGGGACAAACATAAGCCAGAAACTCGCTGTATGCCATCGGCTCATGGGGTGACAACCTTACATAGACATGTTTTTTATAATATTTTTTATAAAGCTTATGTTTCAGGTGGCCTGTTTCATACCTGACCCCATTTCAATCTACTCCAAGTTCTTCCTTTCTGCTCTGATATGACTTTTAAAAACATTTTAATCACTAGGTTAACTTCTTACATTTTTTCACTACTCCAAGTTGCTTCCAGTTTTCAAACCTCTCATCTTCTCAGACTTGACATTTTCTACCTTTCCCCCTGATGCTGCTGTTTGCTTTCTCCATGCCTCTCTGACACCTTGTTGTCTCAAACAGGTGATGTGAATGCAGTTGTATTCATGGGTACTGTAACAGTGGAGCAGGTGACAGCCTGTAAGTACTAGCGAAAAATGCCTATCTTCAAATCAAAATATCGTAAAATAATTCAGGTAGGAAAGGATTCCAGGATGTCTCTAGTCCGACCTCCTGCTCAACGCAGAGCTAGCTATGAGATCAGACCAGCTTACTCAGGTTGATTTTCAGGACCACTAAGCACAGAGACTGACTAGCCCCTGCAGGCATTCTCAAGCTTTTGCATGCCCATGAAACTGGGGGCCTGTGTTTTTCAGTCTGAGATTTCCTTTGTCACTCATAAAAAAATAACACTACCCTACAACTGTTAAAGTGCTATCAAAATTACTAAACATTAACGCAATAATTAGTTAGAGGTAAATTAGGCATCTAAATGCCTAAATAGGTATCCACCTTGGTGCAGATGGAGGTCCAAGAAATACAGCAGTCCCTGTCTACTTACCCCTATGGGCTGGGGAAAATGGCATCAGCTCGCTCTTCCCACCTACGTGATCTGACACAACAATAGCATCTTACAGGTAAACCAACCCATTACACACCCCAGTGGTGTTAAGGCCATCATGATAAAGGTACTAATCACATAAAGCCATGATGAAAAGCCTGTCACAGCACACAAGACATGAATTACTGATCATATGATTAATGGCTAGTAAATACTAATGATTTAGCTTCTGGATTTCCAGGTCCTGCCTGCTGTTAAAATCTAGAGAATAATGCCTGGAAACCCAAGTACCTCAAGGCGCATATGGCAGCTGAAGCACGTGTCTTCAAACACGTATCCTTGCAGGCAGGAGTGTTGCTCCTCATCACAGACGAAGCTATAGGAGCAGATTACATGCAACTGCTTTCAAAGAAAATGAATGCAGTAATATCTAGCTTAGATATGAAAAGAAGATCCATTAAACTGAAAGTGCTAAAATTCGAAGTAAAACGGTGGAAGTAATTTCAATAAATAATTTCAATTTCACACAAAAAGAATGCTCAAAGGGAATTACACAAATACACAAAACATTAAGCCTCTTCTCATGAAAAAGGAAGGGGAATGAAAAAGCTTAATTTTGCTCTGATCAGTGATAATTCTGGAAAGCCTACAATCACTTTTCTATGACTGAAAGAAATTTAATGGTAATCTTACCCTAGCAATGACACCGGAGATGAACACCGTTGGTTTAGCTGGGCTGAAAAAAATAACAGAGATTATTTGTACAAATTATTTAGCAGGTAAAAATGAAAAGTATATCACACATACAATGCAAAAAACAAGTTGCAATTTTGGCATTTAATGAATGTTTCAAATAGACAACACAAATTTCCTCTTCAAATGACTACTGCCTTGGTATTTACTGCAGCCAAGAACAGATCTGTAGGTTTTGGCTGCTATTCTTTCACATTAATTGTGACAGCAGTAAAAGGCTAGTCCAACAACACCCTGCTCCTTGCTTAAAGTGGAGAGTCTTTGTTTGTTTGCACTGGTTTCTTAATCCTCAAATTTTATACATAAGCTGCCAGCAGTACTTTAGGCTTAGTATATTTGTATTGCAACAATAAAAACTATAGTTGGACTAAATTCACTGCTATGATAGAGAATAAAATGAAATTCAAATTTATATCTGTCAGTCAAATGGATTAAGATTCTGAGTCTCAGGAAAACAACACCCAGTACTTTAAACCACAGACTCTCAAGCAGATACTTATCTATTCTGTTACATAGGAGAATCATGTCTGCAACAAAAGAAATGTTAAAAAACGTAAAGCCAAGTCTGCCCTGCTGTTTCATTTGCAGACCTCCATCCACGCCAAATGGAACAGACTCTCCACAGCTGAAATTCAACCCTGAATTGACTAACAAGAAGGGTCTGATTGTAGCAGTAAAGGGCTGCCTTGGCTGCAGTGA
>VWYH01002198.1:1165-68938 GCA_013399365.1 Pampusana beccarii
AATTTTTCCCTGCCCAACTCTCCAGCCTGTCCAGGTCTCTCTGGATGGCAGCACAGCCTTCTGGTGTGCCAGCCACTCCTCCCAGTTTAGTGTCATCAGTAAACTTGCTGATAGTACACTCAATTCTCTCATCTAAATCATTAATGAATATAGTGAATAATGTTGGCCCCATAAACACTCAGCCCTTATTCACCCGTAAACACTCAGCCCTTTCGTCACCACCATCCATCATCAAGCTCTAGACAGTCAAAACACTCCCCTAACACAAAGGGCTATTCTACCACCTCTGCTTCCTTGCCTATCTCTTCTGAAGTTGTTATAGCCATCCATTGCAGCTCTCCAGTTGTGCGAGTCACCCCACCATGTTTCTGTGATGGCAACCATATCAGTTTTCCAGCTGCAAAATGGCTTCCAGTTCCTCCTGTTTGTTGCCCATGCTGGGTGCATTGGCATACATGTACTTTAGTTGGGCTATTAACCCCATCACCTTTTTTTAGGGAAGAAGCCGTAATTCCTATATGACCCTTCTCAGGCACTTCTGTGGTTTCTAGCGTATCAATAGTTATAGTCCAAGTTCTGCAGCAAATTCACCACATGACTGTTGGCCTCCTCCATGACAGGAGATGCTTTCATGGCCTGTGGTACGATGATGGAAGAAAGCTTGTGCTTGTGTTTCCTGACATTTTAGATGATGTCTCTCAGTGCCTCACTCCCTAGAAACGTGATGGCAATATGTTTACAGACACCACACTTACACACTTGGTGACCATGCCACACCATTCCACCACTTTTCAATCAGTTTACAAATTAACATCTCTGACAACAGCACCCACAGGCAGGCTAACACAGACCCCATCAAGGCAGAACTCCATGCCTATACATCTCTCCCAGATTTCTGATAAATAATGATGCTCCACCTGACAATCCCATAAGAAGTGGAAGCTGTAAGCAATTTAATTTACTCATCTTGCACACATGAGGAACAGAGCTTGTGCAGGACTTGATTCTCAAGAGCAGGGAGACCTACCTACCTACAGTTCTCTGTCTGGCAGATGCACAGCTGTGTTGCAGAGCACCACAGGAGAGCAACATGTACTTTTTGCCAGCTCACTAGCAATAAAATCAAACTAACAACTGAGAAGGAACATTAATTTCACTTTTTCAAATTAAGGCTTTTGCTGGAAGCCACAACAAGCACCAGTTCAAATCCACAGCTTTTAGTAGGTAAAATGCCTGCCTGAAGAGATTGATCTTTGCCAACAAGCTTGCTTTCTTTTTTCTTTTAAAATGATGTTAAAGTCATTTCTCACTTCTCTCTTAAAAATAATTAAAATTTATTGCTTGTCAATCTTATTTAATTTTTTTTCACTGTCACTTTGCCTACCACGTCTCTCTCTGTCATTCTTTCCCTTTAGGTCTCAATTTTTCTTAAGTATTATGTCATTAATGTTATTACTTATGCATCAATAGCACTACAGTTAAGTATTGCTTTCTCCTATTTGCAGTATGAATGACCACATTTAAAAAATAAATAAATAAAGGTCTACCAAGGGCTCCTCTCTTCCTGAACCTTCTTGGTGTTTTCATTAATTTGTGAATGTACACATTTATAAATAAGAGATTTCGTGAGCTTGTGAGACCTGGTGTGACGTTAGATGTATTTCCACTTCGGAAAAGAAAACAGTTCGGGACAAGGAGAAGCTTGATAATAGACTGTATTAAAGAGCATACTGACCCTGCACCTACAGAAGCAGACAGCCTGGATCTTGTACATGGGACACGCAAGATTTTGGGAACTGCTGCCTGATATTGGAAACATATAAACATTTAATGACAGCCTGTTTGTGCGATACATGTCTGCTTTTCACATCACCTCTCTTTGGGCACTTCTTAGGAAGGCTTCTCAACATTTTCTTTGGACACGTGAGACAAATGAAACATCCCTACTTCCTGACTGCATAGCAAGGAAAGCCCACACAGGTCCCCGAAGCAAAAGTATGCCTTCACAAATGATCTTTCTGCAACTTCCCCATCACTATCACAGTGGAGAGAGCCATGCCATGTAGTAACACAGCTCTCCTCCTCAACTTCTCTTCCTCCTTTTTTTTATTAACTGCTATTCTTTGAATTGTAGAAGTCTGCAAAAGTCCAACCTAGATTAGGACTGTGTTTTGCAAGATGGTGTACAAATACCTAACAGGAGACAGTGTCTACCCTCAGAATCTCAAACATTGCAAACTTACAGGAAAAGAGGAAAGCATTGCCTTGCCTACATCACAGAAGCTATCAGTCCCAGGTAACACAGCTTGTGGCAGCACTTGAAGGAGGAACCTCAATCGGAATTTCACTGTCGTTTTAAGTGCGCATTGCCACGTGTCACTGGCACAAATAGCATTGCATCTGATCTTCCCCTGACTGAGTGGTTTGGCCGCATTTCAACCCTTCACATTCTCTTGATAGAAGAAACATTTTCACACCACAAAGTGAAGGAAGTCTGAGATAAAACTAAGAAGCAAAAGCAAGAAGGTGTTTAGTCTGCTTCACGTCACTAGCAGAGTGCACCAAGCAGCCATACAATTGCTTTCACTGGCACGAGGGAAGAGAAGGGCAACAAGGAGCCAACAGCAAAACTGTTTTCTAGAAGCAGCACCAGATCATGCAGTTTTGTGGCAACGGTCAAGCTACTTTGCATCGCCTGCTCAGCTTTCTTAGCCAAGCAACAAGCTTTCTAATGCAAAGGAAAAATGAATTCTGTCTTCCTTCCTGGTGCGTCTGCAGCATGGCAAGACAAACCTATGCCACCTTCAATCTGTGCAATCTGAACCTCCACGAGGAGAAAAACTATGCAATTCAGGGGAGAACCGCCAGTGTGATTATGCAGGCTCCACATAAGCTTCTAAATGGAGTGCCTGCTACTACAATGAATACGCTGGGTTCGCACTGTACAGTGCTGTGATATCTGTACACACAAATGTTCTATTAAAGCCTCATGGGGCTCTCAGGTGTTAACACAGTACTCACCCATAAGAAGAAATATCAGCATGCACACCTGTGAAGACTTTGTCCTTAAAAATCATCAGAAGGAAATTTACATACCAAGTAAGAAAAAAGAGCAGAGAAGTTATTTGCAGAAATTCTGCTGACTGCTAGAACAGCTTATGAGCAGTCACTCCATCCAGGATCCATTCTGTGTCTTGGACCCGAATGCTGCAGACCAGCCCTGAAATAATTTGTGCTCACAGGTGTCCAAGCAGACCTACTCCTGTTTCCAAAAGGTAGTCCTCTGGAATTCAGAAGTACACAAAAAATTGTTTCACATACCTGCTGCAAAACTATACTTCTGTCCTGGGTCTCACCATACTATATGTCAACGTAGTGCAAGGTATCTGTTGCTGGGCTTGCTGCCAAGTCCAGCAGGAATCTATGCAAAACCCAAGTTGTGAAAGATACAGTTATGGAGCTATAAAAACTTTATTTTCTGGATCTTTCATCATTCTGTTTCTTCAGGAGCAGTGGGGATGGCAGTCTTTTCAGGTAACCTACTGCTCTTGAGAAGACGCCCAACGTGTACTGCCTGGCAGGAATTCTGATTTTGCTCCTTTTCATTTTCTTCCACTTCCCTATCTAAAACACTAAACAATTCAGAAGAAACAAGCAGTGTGTATGATGCACACAGAAAATCTACAGAACGTCTTTGCACAGTCCTAGGATGAAATTTATGAAGTAAAAGCTTGGTCAATAGTCCTTACCAAGTTGGCAGGTGCCTTTTCATCATCTTAAGGAGGTTTTGCATCAAGGCAGAAGTTATTAGTTAGCATGTACTACTGGGATGTGTGAAAGGAGAACAGCAAACGCCCCAAGCACTTCCCAGAGCATCCCACGGATTCCTGTTGAGGAGGTGGTTCAATGACAAGTTTCACAGATAGAAGAGAATGAGCTGAAATCCACAAGGATCCAGCACTTTGCTGAATGTATTGACATGGATTCCCTGTAGAATATGTTTTATTTTTTCATGCCTCCCTTAATTTTAGTAGCTTTTCCTCAAGATTTACAGTAATATATACAAGTCTCTTCCACTGACCTCATCCTTTCAGTCACTCTCCAGCTGCTCACTTTGGTGCCAGTGCAATTATCTCCCTAAAATATAAATAGAAAAATGGTACAGGAGACATGCAGAGAAGCCATTTTGAAGTATTGTCTGAACCTGTTAGTGTTCTGCTAAACACTTCTGTGATGAAAGACATTCAATAATGTTGCAATGCAGAAAAAAAGAGATCAATCGAGCTGCACAAAATCTCTCCTTCGCTTCTTACTGTGCTTACATGTTTTTTTCAGAGAAAACAGCCTGGCCCCTGTATTATAGGGCTTTGGGGACTGGGTTTATTTGCTTGTTTGTTTGTTATAAATGAGTCCAGAAACAAAGCTGTGAGAAGGATTTACTTGGCCATAGGTTGGGGTTCATGCATGGGGCTGGCTAGGAGACACAGGACTGACATGGAGGAGGTTAACTACTAAGTTTAGGATGAACAAGACCAGCCCAAAGATAGACAAAGTGGCCATAAAAGGGACCATAATAATCTCCTCTACTTCATAAAACGTTCTCCCTCCTGTCAGTTCAGAATGCTCAAGAGAGCCTATTTATCAAAGACAGGCCCAAAAACAAAAGGATAGATAGAAAGTGGAAGAAAAAAGGAGCTTACAACTCTAAAACACACTTTAGTTCAGAGGTGGAGGATGCTCTTCAGATGCTGTTTGAATAGTACCTAATTTACAGCCAAGGCTCAGACCAACATCTGCCATCTGGGATGCTGAATTCTGCTGGGAATCTGAGGAACAAGAAAAGCCTTGTTAGTCTCAACATGCCTCTACCGTGTTTTTCTTTTGAATCTTTGTGCTATAACAACTGTAACCTGTGTGTCTGCCTTTTTTTTTTTTTTTTCTAATAAAGGTAGATAATAGCACTATAGAAACAGCACCATCATTAGGCTTACAAATACCAAACATGACTGCATTCTTGACACCATGGTATTGTGATATATTTTTATGATGCCTTGAGAAATGCAATGTTTCTCTCTAAGAACTGAATTTTCAGTGCTATTGCTCTTCAATAGAGCTGCTCAGTCCTCTTTCTTCATAAGAGGAGCTTTGGAAAGAATGGTCACAAGAATAATGCATTTAATTTTGCTGTGCAAGTGAGTTTCTAAGGTTATTCTTTTATCCAGAAATTAAAAACAAACAGTTAAAAAGAGAAAATGCTCATCCTGCAGTCTCAGGACAGGCAAACTTATCAAAAGGACAATTTTATAGAAGTTGTTATCCTGGCTCTGACCTCAGGCATGTTTAGACCAATATACTGCTCAATACTGCAGACTTCAGATGAATGCTAATAAACAAAATCCTATCAAAAACTGTGATAAAATAATTTGCCACCAAGGGAGGGTTTTTTAACCCCAACCAGTTAAATTTAACTCACTTCCTACACTTCAGGACTTTCTAGAGAGCAGCTGCCTAAGATCTGCCCATGTAATAAACAAAAAAGTCTAACCTTTCTAACAACTCTGTCTTTACAAATTCACAAGATTTAATTTATTAGTTATTGTTCAAAAAGAAACTGTAACTTGCTGCTCACTTTAAATATATTGTGCCCAATTCCACGGAACATCCCGTATGCCCAGTTTTCCTTTGGGAGGAGAAAAGGGGAAACATGATCAATGAGAATTTTTCACCTTTTCCTATGTTATTTCTATTCAGTCTTATTTGTATCCTCTTTTAGCTACACAGCTGCAGTCGTTTACAGAACCTCCTTCTCAGGCTTCCCATGAACTAATCCACAACTTATTCCAGGCTTCCCATAAACCAATAGGGAGACTGGCAAGAAAGGAAATCATGACCACCCCAATTTTTAGCACATGGCAGCATTTCTAGATGAGTTCATCTCCAAAATTGTGGGTTAAAGAGGGTTTCCACAGCACTTTAAGCCGTGCTGCCCCAGGAGTTGCAAGTAAGGAGTAGTCTCATGGGGTCTTTTATACCTTCTTCAAACCTCCTGGAGTTGTTAGTGAAACAAAGTGCTACAGCTTCACCCCCCAGTGAATTTCAAAATAACTCACATAAAATCGTGACAACAAAATGTGTTTGCACTGAGCTACCTATCTGAAAATGAGTCTTCTGCATGTTGTTAAAAAACACCTCAATTTCAAGCCCAGATCTGCCGCTGGTCAGAGACAGACTCACATCACATTGTTTCCAGGAATGTGGAATATAAAAATAATGATAATTCGGCAGACTAATTGGACAACATGCAAGTCAGCAATTTTTCAGCTTTTGGCATGTGAATTCTAACAAAAGTGATGAAACTGAGATATAGGTATGTTCCGTGATGCTTCATTTAACACTATCAGTTATTAATACAGTGTAAAAGACTGTCTAAAATACACATCTTACGGGGAGGTACTGACTGAATCCATTCCATGTTTCCTGGTTGCAGATGCTGGTTTCCACTATTCCGCAGTGAACCCTAAATTACTCCCTGGTCCTAGGTTTGATCTTGAGGAATTGATATATGAATCTGCTCTTTTCTTATTATCTACACCTAATCCAAAAATGAGTCTGTTAGGGATGCGGCAACAAATTTCAGCTCTTTCCTTGGCAGAGGTTATAGACCCCAGGTGCTTTGCTGCATTTCCGTGAAGCTCCAGAATCGGCTTCCTGCTGATACGCTGCAAGTGAATTTATGATTGTTAGATGGAAAGCACAAAAGATAAAGAGACAAATCAGCTAAACTATCATCATAATTTTCTTCTCGCATTTCCAAGGGGTAGCAAATAAAGTGCTGGACATAAGGTGGTAATATAAATAATGGGGTTCCACCGCATTAGTAGAACACTCTTGTTCACCACAGCTGAAGGGCAAAACACTGACAATGACTCAAAATGGGGTAAAATTGGTGTGTGTAATAAGCACACCAGGAGTGTACTTTGCTACTGTCAGTGTAAGATAATGTTCTATGAAAACTGGGAGAGAAAGCAGCTTTCTTCTGTTATTGTGGACCCACTGTGAGGAATTACTCATTAATCACAAAGAATACCAGAGAACAGAGGTATTGTGAAACAGAGTCATGTAAAAAAAAACAGGCATTTGATGAAAGTCTGTTGCCTTGAAATGGTATTATACCATTTTGCACCAATGGAGGATGTATCCCACTTTTTTTATACTATTTTTTTAAAGGCTTATTCAGTATCCATCTGTGCAGTGGTTACTCATTCCTACAGTTATTTTAGCAAATCTGTAATCTTCACTTCAGGCAAGGCAAGAGCTCAGTTTCTCTTTTGCTAAGCCTGGACTGTCTGACGGTGACAGGCCATGCAATGTGTTGCCCCACAGATGGGACAGTGCAAGGAGAAAATGAGCTCTTTCAGGGATTATGACCATCTTCCCTCTATGCTTTGCTGAGGTTTATTCTTCCCTATACATCTGCTCTTGATCTGCAAAATGCCACGGGGAGATGAAGAGCTGCATACAGGTACAGAGCTGACAGCCTTCTCACCTGAGCTGGGGTCAGCTGCACCACTGTGTGAAGCAGGTACAAACATTTCTTGTCCATTTGTAGAGCAAACCCGGGAGGAAGAGCTTTTGTCTTTCGGCCATGGGCGGATCAAAAATTGTATTAGGAAGCTGTGCCTTACAAAGCCACTGAAGCTCAACTAACCCATCTAAAATACCAGGTGGCAGATATTAGACTGTGACTGATATTTGCAGGAAGTGAACTGGCACAGCATTAGGAGGATTAAGCATTTCTAAAAGTGGGGCTAGCTTCCCTGTGAACTCAACTTTCGTCTCAGCTGGCCTAATAATTTTTTGTGGTCTTCATCTTACTCGTCTTGGCTGCAGGAGAAGGTTGTTCTGTAGACACAACCATGTACGTGGTTTTGCTTTTTTATCATACACGTGGGGCTGAAAGGTTGTCTGTACATTTTCACATTAATGCAAATATGGGTCTTCCTGCAGATACTGTCCAATTTGAGAAGATGCATAGTCCACATTTCTGACAGATGCAGTGGCAGGCTGAGGTCCAGACACCAGATCTGGCTCTAATCCGGTAGAAACGTGTGAGGAGAATCCACCTGGTGGGTTAGAAATAAGCAATGGGATGTTGACAGCAGGCCTGGGGAGAATTAGGAGTCATGCCAACTAAGCACACAAAAAAATCTCCTGCACTTAAGCAGAACTGGAGCTCCTGTTTTTGAGGAACATTTGTTTGAGCCTTACAATATGAAAACTAATATACCCATTGCAAAACCAGCAACTGTTTGAAAGGACTACACTGACCTGCAGCTGCCTGTCAACTCTTCTGTCTAAATAAAAATCGAATTCTTCCTTTTTCCCACTCCCTATCAAATTTCCTACCCTTTTTTCTCACTTTATATCAGAATTTCTTGTCCATGAGCCAGTCAGTTTATAACTACAGAATACACAAATGTCCGTAGCCTCCATGACATACAGAAAAAAACATTTTGCAAACCATAGGACTGAGCTCACAGAACTTTTTTTCTTAGTAATGTGCTTTAATATTCAGCCTCTAAACCACCTTGGGAGTATGAAAGCTGAGAAATGGTATACCAGGGCCAAACTGTGCATTCAGTCACTACAATGTAGAAAGTAAATGCAGGTGACCTCTCCTAGACTGACACAGCCCAGATCTCATGAAGATCCTTATTGTTTCATTCCTTATTTCATTCTCTCCAGTAGAATTGCTCTGCCACACAATGCACAACACTTCCAGCTGGCTTGTATGAACCGTATGCACAATGCCTGATGCTGATTTCTTTCCACAGCCTTTTTCCTTTCGGGCGTGGGCAGTGAAGTCAATGAATCTGCAGTGTTTTTCCTGAGTGTTTTATAAAAACATAACGCAGTGTCACAATTACAGTAACCAAGAAAAAAAAAATATGTGAGTGCATGTATTATGTTGCCTACAGCAGCTTGGAGAATGATCAGTTCTCTCAATTTTTTTCACTACCTCCTCTTCCATCTCTTCATTAAGTCAGTGAGGTTCTTCTGACCCTTCCCACTCCTCTGCTATGAATAAATGGAAAACCTCTTCAAAAGCTTGATACTGACAGATTCTGCTTTCTCAAATGTTAATGTGCAGGTAACCTGCTTGGCGATGTTTTGTAGAAATAATTATGAAATATTCATGGGAGCATGATGGCAACAAATAAATGGAGCAAAAAGAGACTACAAAGCAAGACAAGAGGTCATTTATCACATTATTCTAAGCCAAAAAATGAAATAACAATGCAGTCTTAGAAAACCTGCTGGGTGAAGCATGAGCCTTCAGTTAGGCCTGTCCGTATCAGATTCCTTTCTATTGCCTTAGCACATCAATCTGGTGGCCTATGCTTGCTCCTAAGTATGGTAGTTACCACTGTAAGATCTGCTGGGTACACCAAAACAGATAGACCTTGCACTATAGACCAGCCTCTGTCTAGATAAGGCTGAATAATAACATATGCAATGAGACTGGTATTTCAAAACCAAAACTAACATGAATGAGAAAATATTGCCATAGAAATTAGTCCAAGATCAGGGTAACAGTCATGGAACCTTTAGCAAAATCTGAAAAGGGTGGAGGGGCTAGTTTCAGAAATACATTTAAAAGTTTATTCACCAATACTTCTTCTAGCCTTAGGAAAGCACAAAAAAAATTGTCATCGGGGTATTTTTTTCTGGAAATTGCTAAAACTTCACAGTTGCCAGAGAACAAAGTGGGACTCCAACTTTTAAGTAGTGATTTCCACTCCCGCAAAGTAGATTCAAGGCACTAAGCAATCAGGATGGTAACACTTCTACAATGGCTTTACAGAGGTGCAAATGAGTCTAAACAAATGTCATGGCACCTGACGTGCACACCGCAGTTTGCTGCAAGGATATGAAAGCAGGTTGCCCTTGTCTTTACTGCTGCAAAGTCACAGCATTCTATCACAGATTTTATTCATCCCATTTATTGCCTAAAATGATTAAATGTTTTAGTAAAGCAAAAACGGTGAAAATTCCATCTACTGCTTAATCGGAGATGTGCTTATGTGAAACCTTCAGCTGCACTTCAAAAAACAATGGTCTATTGTTCTCTGCTTCACAAAAATCATAGAGCCACTTCCCAGAGCAGCAGAGGGAAGCAGGGTCCCCAGGAGGCCCTTCATTCACCACTTGCTCAGAGCAGGAGCTCATCTCTCAGCTTTCAGCTTCCAAAGATGGAGACCCCTGGGCTCTCCAGGGCTTGTGTGTTATCCTTGGAGAGGAATTTCTTACATGCAGCCAAGCACTGCTGTAAAAAGCTTGTCCCTGTCGCATTGATCCCCTACCCATAGACACCAAAGAGCTGGTAGGTGCCCTGAAGCTCTTTCTGCTCCCAGCTGAATCAGCCCCAGCCCCACGGATTTGTTTCTACCACTAACCTGACAGAGAGCCTTTCGTGACCTCCACATCTCACCGCCAGACACGGTAACCAGGACAGGCCCAGAGCAGATCCTGCAGGACCCCATGAGGAGCCAGCCTTGAGGCAAATACGGCCCAGTGGCCACCACCTCTGACCTTGACCACCCAACCAGGTATTTACCCACGTGGTGGAACACTTACCCAGACTCTAATGTCTAGCGTGGATGTAAAGACCTTGTGGGAGACAGTTGGAAGCCTCGCTGAAGCCAATGTAAATGTTATCACCTATTCTCCACTCGTCCACAAATCTGATCATTTTATCACACAAGGTAACCAGCTGGTTCAGGCGTCATTCACACCTGGTCAATGATGCTGACTGTCCCAACCACCACCTTCTCCATCGTGTAACTGGGAATGGGCTCCAAGAGCATGCATGCCATCATTGTCTCAGGGAGCAAGTGTGTCTGGCCTGAAGTTCTCCAGGTCATCTTTCCTCTTCTTTTTGAAGACAGGTGTGATTTTTGCCTTTTTCCCATTGTTGGAAATTTCCTCCCAGTCTCCACAGCCTTTCAAAAATGCTTGAGGGTGACCTTACACAGACATCAGCCAGCTCTCTCAACAACTGTCACAGAGGCACCCCAAAAGTCAGTTTTAGGCAGACAACACGTTCCAAACAGACTTTATTCTAGCTGGAAAAGTGTAGTAAATAGACTGACCAGAAACAGGGTTTATACAATTATTTAGCACTCTGACAACAGAAAATACAGGTTCAGATATCAGTTGAGGAGATTCTTGGGGTACGACAACATAAGAATAACGAGGATACACAAAGTACACGCATACACTCACAAGAAACAAAACCGGAGACCTCTCATTCCAGGGTACCCACAAGAAATAATCACTTGCATGAGTTAGGCGAGGACTCAAACTTGCCTAGGTTAGACAAAGACTCACACTTGCCTGGTTTTGGCAAGGACTCATTCAAGGATATATCCAGTAAATAACCATTCACTCAAACGAGGAGGTGAGGCGCTCTCAATCCTGGGAAGTTTCCTTAGATGGCGCCCCAGCCTAAGGAGAGGGCTCCAGTTCACAGACCCGCTGCTCTGAGAAGACCCCTCCAAGGGGGTCTTTGGTGAGGACCCCATTTTATAGCCTGGTCAGATCTGGCTGTGGGCATTACAACATAGTCCAGAAGCTTCACAGCTACTCTGGGCACCTAATTTGTTAACAATCCTGTCAGTTGACTGAAAGTCCTGTTAAGGACCTTGTCAATTGACTGAGGGTCCCACCCCTCCTGCCCCACCAGCTGGTGGAGGTGAAGTCACCCTGCCCCGGGGTAAGGGAGGATGTGACTGTCAGCACCTTGGTACCACCCTGAGTGTGTGCATGGGGACAGGCACAGTGGGCCACAAAAGGTGCTAAGGAGCCATCAACTGCCCTATTGAAGGCTCCAGATCTCAGGAGAATGTGCAAGGCCACAGCAACCTCATGTGGAGCCTGTGGAGTCCCATGGTCTTGCATGGGTTGAGTGTTTGCAAGTAATCCTTGCCTCAACCTTCATCTGCTTGCTGGTTATTCTCCTTCTTGAATCCTGTCTGTGGGGACACCATCAGTGAAGACTGAGGCAAAGACAGCCTTGAGCACCTCAGTCTTATCTGTTTCCCTTTTCATGTAACCTGTCTGCCTTATTCAGCACACATTTTCCTTGTTTAGACTTTCACTGTTGATGCAGCAGCATGACTGGATTTTCATATTCATTTTGCCAAAGATGCAAATGAAATGACTGCTATAAAAATAAAGAAAAACAAATTCATTTGCATTATCTGACGAGTTTTAGATTACATTGAGAGTCCATCATGCATTTACATCATGCAACAATTACTGTAGAAGCATCCCTTCGAACTGTTATTTAATGAACAAAGAATCCCTTTTCCTATAGAGAAATTATTCCTGTGAATTTAAGGTTTATTTAATTGGAATTGGCTTTCCCATTTCCATTCTTTTTCCTTATATTTTATTCCATTCAGCAGCTTTATCGTATCATAGCTTTCATTCAATCGAGATCCCTGGAGATACTTCACCAGGAGATTGCCATACTTAGCCTTGATGTTCCTAGGAAAGCACATCAATGTAACATTTCTGAAAGGCCAAGTTGTTTCCTGTTGTCCCTGAGGAGACAATATCACTTCGTCCTATCGTTGTTTAAATGTAGCAAGAGCTTTTTGGCGCTGTGCCTGAACAGAGCTGTCAAGATTGTAAATTCAAGTTATAACCCAAGGAGCATTCACAATTTTATCTTATCCTGAGCTGCCTAACATCAAAAGAAATATTGAGAATACAACCAGTCTCCTGCATCCCTAAAATGTGAAGCCGGAGAAGCCTCTAATTTAAAGCAGTTTAAAGCACAGCAGCTGTTATAGGGAAGGTTAAAAATGAAACTGTGCTTCTTGCAGTTGTTTTGAGCCTAGATAAGTCCACATAGCAAGACTTCACGTGAAGATGGGCCCTCTAAGAAGCAGAAATTGAGGTTTATGTATAAAGAACATACTCTGACAGAGGACAGTGCAGCTCTCAGTTCATTATTGTTGCCATCACAGAGGCATCTTCCTCCTCTTCAAACATCAGTAGACTGAAGCCGTGGGACCCTAGTCCAAAGACTTGGAGATGGAACTGGCATAGACATATGACAAACTGAGCCCAAGCCTGTTAAAACCCTAGCCAGCCCTCCAGAGTTCCAGTCCATGGTTTGACCTATTTCATGGAAAGAAAACTGGATTCATTTTTCAAGTAGATGCTATTGCCTTGGAGAGACTTTTTGGGATATATAACTCACCATTAATCATTCCTCATAAAAGTCCACTCTTTTAATTACAATTTTCACATCGCAAGGGTTTAAGCCTACAGTAGTTGAAAATCATCCCAAAAGTAAATGAAAGTGTGGAATAGGACTGACCTCTGGATAACAGTTCCATTCCGGGGCATACACAGTTTTGAAATGGGATTTTGGTCCCCTGCTAGAAAAAGATCACTCAGAATTTTCTTATAAACACAGAAATATGTTATAATGCAATATTTTCAAATAACCTCCAGTTCAAGTATGCATGCATTTGACTGGGACATGGGCCAAGCTTAGAAAAATCCCAGATGGAGGACTCTACCTGAATTTTTCATGTCAGATAGCTCTGAATTAGATAGATGAGGGACATAAATACATTTCCTGTATTTTATATTTGCGCTCTCACTGCAGTGCTCTTGAGAGGCAGTATCTCCTTACCTTTTTTCCTTCTCTGCCTTAGCATGAAATAGTGTTTTTCAGTGAAACATCATTTGATCATAAACATACTACCTGACTCTACTACTGCCTATTATAATATGCAAAATACATATATATATATATAAATGTAGGAACCAAAGTAGCTTTTTGTGTATGTGGGTTTCACAAACACTGTAATGGCAAATGCGCAGGCTTGTATGCTAAAATATTTCTTACAAGTTCCATCTTTTCAAAAGTCATATAGATATGTGCACCAGTTACTACAGTGCAAAATATATTTCACGTTTCCTCAAAGGTGTGGTGTGAACAAGAGCATTGACACCTCCCACTCACCCCTCCAGTGAGCATAATAGCATCCTCCATAGGACATCTTAGAAAAAGTGTCCCAGCACCAGCACTCCCTGGAGAAGATATAGATCCACCGAAAGTTCAACAAGGTCTTCAGGTCTGGCGTCAAACCCCAGTGTTCACTTTTCCTCGAGAAACTGAGAATTTGTGGCTACCCAGTACAGCATCGTAAGTCCTACTGACCCTGCAGCCCTACACAGGGCTAATATGGAGCATGGGAGAGGACCTGCCAGCTGTGCAGAGCTGGAGTACCTCTGCTTTCCCCATCTGCAGCCCTGTGGTGCTGGTTGCCCATCTCCCATGGTGTATCTCCACCATCACGCAGCCACACAAGTGGCCTATCCATATCCCACACAGGAGCTTTCCAACATCAAAATGTGTATCTAGAAGAGAATTTCCTCTAAGGCTTCTGGCAGAGAGCCTGCCTCGATGTATTGAAGTGTCAAAACCAGTGACTGAAAATGTTATTAGGAAAAGTCCATGAACTGTGATAGACCCTATTTCCAGAGGTGCTGATTATTCCCAGATTTCAGTGACTCCAATAACATTGGGAGCATTTATTAGGTCTCTGATTACAGATTAAAGCATGTTCACAAACAAGGAACTTAGGCTCCACAAGGAGCCATGCTTCTTGTTTCTTTCAGCTTTCTGAATTTTTTATTCTTGAAACTTTAACATTTTCAAGATAAAACTGTAGACCTTATTATATTTGTTGTCACATTTACAGCTTATACAACTAAATGCATAATGACTAGAAGGTAAGATGTAAGTAGCTATGCCAATGACAAGCAAGTTCTTGATGTATGTTGTGCTGCTTCTTGTGTCATAGGGATGTACTAAAAAGGAGTAGTGAACGGTTTTATGGCCACAGGTACAAGTAACTCTACAATAAATTATATTGTCTAAATCTCTATTAATTGTATTGTAAACCTTCATAGACCACTGAGAATAAACCCTTAGAAGAAGAAAAAAAAATATTAAACTTTTGGTTTGATTGGAACCAAATCTAAAAATGCACTCATTTTTAGGAATTTACCAGACCAGTACTTCTAAGAGTTAGTATGCTTTGGCCTCTCATTTCATTCAGTGGTTTCATTTAGAGGTGGAAAAGACAAATTTCAGCTCCAGGATGCTTGGTTCTCAGTGGAATGTGAGCAGATCCACAGTCCCAGGTCAGATTCCTTTCTTCAGTTAGTTTCTTATCATATTTCTGTTGAGTTTTCTGCTGTATTGACAGCAGGACTGTGATCCCAGCAAGAAAGTCTCCACAACGTCAACACAGAACAGTAGTATAATAGCAGTGTATCTAGAAGGTAGAGCATGGTCATAAGATTTTCCAGTAAGGAACTCTGTCCGCTTCCCAGCAGTTCTGTACATTGGAGGAATCATGAAGATACTAAAAGGCAAGCAGCCCATTTCAGAAAATGTCAGATGGCCTCACTGGCTTGGGTTTGGGTGACAAGTTTGGACAAATGAGTATATACACTGGATTAATTTGGCAACTGTTCTTTACCACTCCTTTTAACGCAATAAAGCAGTAAGTATACCTCATGCTTAAAGAGTGGCTGTACATGTATATCCTCTGGAAATAAAGACACAAGACCAAAAATAACATGGATTGTTCTTTTGTATGAACAAAGATGTAGCAGAAATATATGAATCAAATGCCATAAAATGCATCAGTTCTTTTAGAATACCCAAATACTCAGTAGCTCTGAAAATACCAAGACACAAAGGTTGAAAATCTGATTACAGATAAAACGGTTAATTTCACTGAACTGTTTTCTCATTTCAAGTTGGAAACTTGACTATCCTAAATTATAATGCTTCATACTGAACTTTTTTCCCTTTAAGTCCCCCAAGTCAGATGAAAAAAAAACCAAGCTGAGCAAGATAAATTAATGAAAACATACCCGTACTGCCAAAATGGTTGCCATAGAAACAGATCTCATACATCCAGAAAAGGATTAAACGGCCGATAGAACTAACCTTCTGACATGTCAAAGCATGGAGAAGCTTTACATGGTAGCACATTACAAACATGCCCCACCCTGGGGTGCAAGTAGCCTCTTCTGATGGGAAGATCACAATTTGGACTCCATGACAGTTCAGCTCATGCAGTTTCAGTGGGACAAGCCAGCTGTTGTTGTTATTGTAGTTGTTTCCAAAGCCCTATTTGCTGGAATTCCTTTAGATGAAGTACTGAATTAGAATCAGACTGTGAAGAAAGAAGCCCTTCTCCAGTGCCAAATTTCTGGCTGATGTCACCAGCTCAGCAGCACAGACCACACAAGAGGTCATGGAGCAGCCCTTCTGCTCAAACATCAGGACAGGGTAAGTGCCACCCTGTCCAGGACCACTCACCTGTGAATTCTTGCTCTCCTAGAACATCAAAACTAGGCTCCAACTCTCCAACTAGGCTTCAACTCTCCAACTAGGCTCCAACTCTAATAAGATGCAGATCTTCACAACCAGGTAACTCTTTGCATGCTTCAGTTATTTGGAAGAGAGATAATAATAGAATCATAGAATGGTTTGGGTTGGAAGGGACCTTTAAAGGTCATCTAGTCCAACCTTCCTGCAATGAGCAGGGTCATCTTCAACTAGATCAGGTTGCTCAGAGTCCCATCCAGCCTGGCCTTGAATGTTTCCAGGGATGGGGCATCTACCACTTCTCTGGGCAAACTGGGCAGTGTTTTACCACCTTCATCATAAAAAAAAATTATCCCTTATATCTAGTTTAAATGTCCCTTCTTTTAGTTTAAAACTATTACCCCTTGTCCTACCGTGACAAGGCCTGCTAAAAAGTCTGTCCCCATCTTTCTTATCATCACCTTTTAAGTACTGAAAGGCCACAACAAGGTCTGCCCAGAGCCCTCTCTTCTCCAGGCTGAACAACCCCTGCTCTCTCAGCCTGTCCTCACAGCAGAGGTGTCCCAGTCCTCTGATCATTTTTGTGGCCTCCTGTAGACCCTGTCCAACAGGTCGATATCTTTACTGTACTGAGGGCTCCAGATGTGGACACAGAACTCCAGGTAGGGTCTCCCCAGAGCAGAGTAGAAGGGCAGAATCACCTCCCATGAGCTGCTGGCCACGCTCCTTTTTTATGCAGTTCAAGATATAGTTGGCTTTCTGGGCTGTGAGTGCACATTGACCGCTCATGTCTAGTTTTAACGCTGACATTTCCTTCATTCTGATTAGGCTTTAGACTAAATCAGGTATTACGACACACAAGAATATTTAATTCCTTTTAGAATACTTATTTGTCCTGGTTTCGGCTGGAATAGAGTTAATTTTGTGAGAAGGGAGCCTAACCAGGAATACGTGGCAAAAGCGCGCCATTGTGACTGGCTGAGATGCTCCGTGTATCCTTAGCAAACACTACCTCAGGAGAGGGTATTTCAAGGATCCAAAAAGGGATTGGTGGACTTTTGTCATAGCTGCCTTGGAGACAGAGGAAATTAAACAGCTGTCTACCTTGCCTGCTCTCTCAGAGAACCCTTCTGTTGTGGGGTTGCTGCGGGCTGAAGAAAAAACAGGTGCTGATCTCTACCACCACAGTGCACTGGCAGCAATTTCACACCAATTGAGACTCCTTGAATCTCATCCATAAGCTGACTCATCAACTGAACATCCAAGGAGTGATCAGCAAGACTCACTCACCCTTCAACAGTCCCATATGGCCAGTGCAAAAGTCTAATAGGGAGTAGAGACTAACAGTAGACTGTTGTGGCCTGAATGAAGTCATGACAACGCTGAATGCTGCCCTGCCAGATGCGCCAGAACTTCCATATGGACTGGAGTCAAGGGCAGCCAAGCGGTACGCCGCGACTGATATCACTAATGTGTTTTTCTCAATCCCTTTTGCAGTAGAGTGCAGGCCACAGTTTGCTTTCACCTGAGGGAGCATCCAGTACACCTGGAATCAACTGTCCCAGGGGTGGAAACACAGGTCTAGCATCTGCCAGGGACTGATCCAGACTGCACCAGAATAGGGTGAGGTTCCAGAACACCTGCAATACATTGATGACATCATCGTGTGGGACAATACAACAGAAGTTTTTGAGAAAGGGAAGAAAATAGTCCAAATCCTTCTGAAAGACAGTTTTACCATTAAACAATATAAGATCAAGGGACCTGCACAGGACATCCAGTTTTTAGGAGTGAAGTGGCAAAGTAAAAGTCAACAGATCCCAATGGATGTGATCAACTAATTAACAGCTATGTCTCCACCAACTAGTTAAAAGGAAATACAAGCTTTCTTAGGTGTTTTGGGTTTTTGGAGAACACGTATTCCAAATTCCAGTCTGATTGTGAGTCTTCTCTACCAAGTGGCCCAGAAGAATAATTATTTTAAATGGGACCCCAAGCAAAAACAAGCTTTTGAATAAATTAGGCAGGAGATAGTCCATGCAGTAGCCCTTGGGCCAATCTGGGCAGGACAAGATGTTAAACATGTGCTTTACACCACAGCTGGGGACAATGGCCCTACCTGGAGCCTCTGGCAGAAAGCACCAGGGGAGACTTGACGCCAACCCATGGGGATTTGATTATAAGATCCCAAGCCCACTACACTCCACATGAAAAGAGATGTTGGCAGCATATGAAGGGGTTTGAGCTGCTTCAGAAGTGGTTGGTACTGAAGCACAGCTCCTCCTGGCACCTCAACTGCCAATGCTGAGCTGGATGTTCTAAGGGAAAGTCTCCTCTACACATCATGCAACTGATGCTATATGAGTAAGTGGGTCGCACTGAAAACACAAAAGCCTCAAATGGGAAACTTCGGTCATCCAGGAATCTCGGAAGCGATCATAGACTGGTCAGAAGGCAAAGATTCTGGAATATCACCAGAGGAGTTGACACATGCTGAAGAGGCACACTGTATAATAAACTAACAGCAAATGAGAGACAATATACCCTGTTCACTGATGGATCCTGTTGTAGGAAAGCGTCGGAAGTGGAAAGCTGATGTATGGAGTCCTATACTACAAATTGTAGAAACTTTCGAAAGAAAGCAGGAATAGAGCCGTTTTGCAGAAGTGAAGGCCATCTAGCTAGCTTTAGACACTGCTGACTGAGAAAAGTGATCAGTGCTTTATCTCTATACTGACATACATGGTGGCAAATGCCCTGTGGGGGTGATTACAGCAATGGAAGCAGAGCAGCTGGCAGCACAGAGGTAAACCCATCTGCGCTACCACACTGTGACAAGATATTACTGCCCAGGTAGAAAGTCTGGTTTTAAAAGTGGAGATGTGTCGTGGTTTAACCTGAGCTAGTAATAAAAACTATGATAGCCACTCACTCACCCCCCTCCTCACACCACAAATAGGGGAGAGATTCGAAAGGGAAGGGAGAAGCTTGGATTGAGGTAAACACAGTTTATTAAACAACAAAATACTAATACACTACTAGTAAATATATATATAAAATAGAAATAGAATATAAAATAAAAGATACTCGATGCAATTCCTCATGAACTCCATCCACACCAAGCAACCAGTCCCAGGAAACAGCAACTGCTCCCAATAGCCAATCCCAGAGAAAGAAAAAGATGAAAAAGGCTGAAAGGTCCAGAGGACTCTGCAAAATGGCAAAAGGCCAAGCTAACAAAAGTCCCAGACAGAACTCCCCAGAATAGGTCTCCAAGAGCAAAGAGAAGAGAATGCGTGGGAGAGAGAGAGACCAGAAGATTCCATTTCTCCTTAAACATGAAGTATGACACTAATGGGATGGAATATTCTTATTGATCAGTCTGGATGTCAGTCAAGCTCTGCCCCATCCATGCCCCTCCTCTTCCCCGCCTCACACCTGTCAGCAGAGCGCTCAGAATGTCCTTGGCTCTTAGACCAGAGCAATTTAAAATATTAACTCTGTCCTGGGTTGTTATCTTCTTGTTCTCAAACCAAGGCCAAATAATGACCATGTTAGCTGTGAAGAGGAAAGGTTTCTAATTGCATAAAGAAAATTAACTCATTTTCAGTCAGACCAGCACAAGATGCTCATATACCCAAGAGCTGTGCCACTGAAGAACATCTAAACAACCAGCAGGTGGATCAGGCCACTAAGATTAAAGTGTCTCAGGTGGGTTTGGTCTGGCAACATAAGGGTGAATTATTTACAGCTTGGTGGGCCCATGATGTTATCAAGGAAGAGATGCAACACACACCTGGGTTCACAATCAAAGGGTGGACTTCACCATGAACATTATTACATGGGTTATCCATGAACATAAAACATGTGATGCAATCAAACAAGCCAAATTATTAAAGCCTCTCTAGTATAGAGGATGATGGCTGAAATATAAGTATGAGGAGCCCTGGAAGATTGACTATATCGCATTCCCACAAATTCACCAAAGCAAGTAACATGTACTTAATGGTGGAAGCAACCAACAGGTGGCTGGAAACATATCCCGTGCCCCATGCCACCTCCCAGAACACTATCCTGCACCTTGAAAAGCAAGTCTGGCACCACAGAAAAAATTGAGTCAGACAATGGGACACATTTCCAAAACAAACTCATAGACAATTGGGCCAAAGAGCATGGCATTTTGTGAGTATAGCACATCCCCTGTCATTCATCAGCCTCCAGGAAAACTGAACAATACAATAGATTGTTGAAGACTACAGTGAGGCCATTGTGCAGTGGGACCTTCAAAGATTGGTATACATATTTAACAAAAGCCACCTGGTTAGTTAACACTGAAGGATCTACCAACTGAGCCAGCCCTGCCCATTCAGAACTTCTACATACTGTAGAATGGGATAAAATTCCCACAATGCACACAAAGAATATGTTAGGGAAGGCAGTCTGAGTTGTTCCTGACTCAGGCAGAGGCAAACCCATCTGCAGGACTGCTTTTGCTCAAGGACCAGGGTACACATAGTGGGTGACGAGAAAGGATAGGCAAGTTCAATGTGTACCTCCAGTGGATTTGATTTTGGGTGAGAATAGCCAGTGATTTGAAAGGTGTGGTGTTAATTGTCACATAACCCTGCCACTTTAAGAATCACATAGATTAATGAAGAAAGAACTGTGATGAAACCAAGCCAAGCGCGGCTGTGGTGGAACCACAACTTGTTTCAGCAACTACCACCCAGCAACTTCCTCAAGACCAACATCTTCAACTGGCAGACCGTGGGCATGGGCCACGCCAGATACACCAGCTATGATCTCCACACACAGTATGCAACAATCTAACACCACACTCCACCTCCCCTGCCCTGAAAGACTGTTACAGCAGATGGAGCCCAAACTCAGGGACTAAATTAACTGATATTTTAGAGGCATGGCCCACAGACTAAGGGAATGATCTCTGTGTGTATTCATCCAAAGACAGCACAAGTGGTGGTGGTTAATTGGAATGTATTGGAGAGTGTGAGACCCAGATATAACACAGATGGTATAGAATAAGGGGCAGATACTGTACTGATTTCAGCTGGGATAGAGTTGATTTTCTTCCTAGTAGCTGCGACAGTGCTGTGGTTTGGATTTAGTATGAGAAGAATGTTGATAATACACTGGTGTTTTGGTTGTTGTTAAGTAATATTTGTACAAAGCCAAGGACTTTTCAGCAAGGGGGCTGGCAGTGCACAAGCTAGGAGGGGGCACAGCTGGAACAGCTGACTGAAACGGGCCGAAGGGATATTCTATACCACATGACACCGTGTTCAGTATATAAACGAGGGCTCAAGAAACGGCTGGGTATTGGTCAATGGGTGGTGAGCAATTGCACTGTACATCACTTGGTTTATGTATTCTTTCAGTATTATAATCATTATTACTGCTGGTGGTGGTTTGGTTTTGGTTTGGGGTTTTTTTCCTCCCTTTCCGCCCTATTAAACTGTGTTTGTCTTAACCTGTGATGTTTACCTTTTTTTTTTTTTTTTTCCAATTCTCTCCACTATCTCACTGCAGGGAAGAGTGAACAAACATCTACGTGTGGCGTTTAGATGCCTGCTGGGTTAAACAACAACACAATTTCAAGGAGCTGACTTTCAGGCTGTGATCTGCACACTTTTTAAGGCCCACAGACTATATCTGGTGCACCTGAAAAATGTAATTAAGGGAAGCAAGCTGTTGCCTGTTGGCTTGAATTCAGCATAAATTTGTCTGTATCTCCCATGTCCATATATTTTATGGGCCTACAAACTGAAGAAGGTTGAAAACGACTGCTTTTCTGGCTTTGACTGAACTTCATAAGGAAGACTTGTCCATTTGTCCTTGCCTTACACCATAGGAATCTTCCCTGTTTTTTGGAGGACCTTTCGCACTCCTGAGGCTGTAAATTCCTCTTCTGCCAACCACAAGCTGAACGGAGATGACACTCAGGCCTCAAAAGGCTGAAGAAAACTTCCTCCACAAGATACCTGTACCTATCCTAGCTGGACTCCGTTGTAAGAAACAATGATGGACATGGGGACCTGGCCCTGGGAGGGACCTCAGCAGGACCAAGGCTGTTTACAGCCTTACTAGCAGCTCCTCTGTGACCCTATCTCACTTCAGCCACTGGACTGAGATGATAAATTTTGACCCACAGCCCACCTCTGAAATTTTCTCTCTCTTTGCACTGACTGTAGAGCAAGTACACAGAGACTTAAGCCCTAATTTGAATATCTCTAACACTTCCTCAGTGTTAGGAGTGATGTTCTGGTCCCTGCTCCAGAACTGCAACTGTGCTGACTGGCCCCTGCCCATGCCATGGGGATGTGTTTTGAGGGAAGGGGAAATTATTAACTGATAAAGATCTGTGTGACATGTTGCACTTAGTGTGCATCTAATGAAGATAGTGTGCTGAGCCAGTAGTCACTGTAGGGAAACATGCACTTTCGTTGTCCATGCTCTACTGACACTGGGAATTTCACATTGTTAATTCACCTCACAGCCAGCCAGCTTGCACATGGCCTCATCAGAAAGCAAACCAAAGCCTTGCCCTTGCCTTCAGCAGACTTTCAGTTGGGCTGTTTCACTGCTCTGTTTGTGCTCCTGGACCAAACTGTCACGCAGAACATTTCAGGCCAGAGTGAATGTTTTTACTGCAGTGCTATATTCTCCAGAGGAACAAGTTTTATAATGAAAGCGCTGACACTGACCCTTAACTAAAACACAGCTTTAGATGCTGCTGCTGCTCTGCCTTAACAAGTCTCCTATCAGCTTCACAGCAACAAAGAAGAAAAGGCAAGTCTCATGGTGCTGTCATGGAGCATTTCCATCATGTTCTGCACATATTATTTTTATTCAACCTATCTTTGCCGGATTTTAAAGTCTATTTCACATCCTCTCTGAATACATCTGCTGTTGTCATGGCGCTATAACCTCACTTGCTCTTTGAGCTACACAAGCCATTAGATTTATGTCATCGTTAATTTGCCTCTGTCCATACAGTTCATAGGTTGATTTGTAGCTTTAAAATAATTTCTGGTCATCAGCATATAGGCCAATTCCGTTCCAAAAGCAATCACAAAGAAGTGTGGCCTTTCCCTCGGTCCTAGTTAACTCCCATTCATCCCTATATATGCATTAACTTCAAATGTCTCTGAGTGGTCAGGCACTGAAGAGGTCTCACCTTCCCCACCTCTGCCGTGGGCTTTGCTATTGCATGCATCTCAAAAGGAAAGAACTATACAGATTTAGGCAAATTATCCCTGGTCAGGATCTCAAGGCTCGAGCCTGTGATTCAACACACTGCCACTGCTTGTCCATTATGCAGCATGAATAAAGCACGGCAGAGAAGGCAGACTTCGAGAGTGCTGGATGTTTCAAGTGTCTCCTGCCAGCCAGTCCTCATTGCTGAACCATCATTTCACAGATGCGGCACTGCAAAGAGCTGTCAGTATTGCTGTCACTATGATGAAGGAGGCCACTAGCTACAACTTTCTCAAACAATATATTAAGCCCATCTATTGTCAGCATTTATAATACCCCTCACCCAGGGCACTCCTGGGAAGGTACCACTTTAGCACTTGTTTTGTTTATTTGAACTTGCTGGAGGGGTTCTTGGAGTAAACACTTTATGATTAGAAATTCAGGGAGTGGCTTATAGATAAGAAAGTAGACATAAGTGTTTGTAACAGTCTTCCAGCTACATACAAAGATGCTTAGAGATCACATGCTGAGCTATTTTAGCCATTGCAAACTATATTTTAACTATTTTGCCCAGTAATCACATCTTTCATCATAAAACATGTTAACTATGAAATTGCAAACAGACGGGTTTTCTAAACTCCCTCACCATTGCAGTATCTGGTTCTGTGATTTGTTAAAGTATTACCTTGACAGTAGGACAAGCTTAAAGCCTTTCCACTAACTTATCACACACTGCTCTCCTAGGTCCACTTGTAAAAATTTTAGTAAGCTGGAAGTGCAAACAGATTCCAGTTCAAAACAAGGGAATTCCCAAGCTGAAAACAAATGGACACTTGGGGAAATTTCATGTATGTTTGTCCATTTCCTTATTTTTCCTTACACATCTGATTCTGATTATTACCGAACACAGAATACTGCATTAGGTAGACCTTTGGTCCAGTTCATCACGATCATACCTATAGTCGCCATAGTGAAGAACATTATCTGTCCCCTTGCACACTTACTGGCTTGTCTGGTAAATGTGTATGTTTGTACAGTTTTATGGTGTTATCAAGTGGCACACACAGATGCACTGATAAACTTATCAGCATGGCTGAAATATCAAAGAGTTTCAAGTTCATGTGAACAGAATTTTTTTTGCAATAGAATAAAATATATAAAATGAATTTCTGTGTGTGTTGATCCCTGAATCTTTGTTGCAAGATATTTTGTCCAGGTAATCACAGTAAGCACATATTTATTACTCCTGTTTATAAACAGGAGTAATGTGTTCATGAACTTCATTACTTCACGAACAAAACTGAAATCATTTAAGAATATAATTCCAATGACAGAATGATATTTTGTTGCATAATCCTAGGAGCTCAATGGCAGATCTCAGGCCCCTTGACTCCACTGTAATGATCTCCCACCGCTGCCTTCAAATGCAGCCGTTAATCGGCAAGTACAAAATGTTAAGTGCTGTATTTTATCTTCTCTGTGGTTAAACAGGAGACAGAAAAAGAAGAAACTGCTCAACAGAATGCTTGATTTTCCAGTTCTGAAGATAATACAATGATAAAGATAGCAGTAGCTAGCCTTCATTACTGTTCACATTTGTTTTTCGAAGGGAGATCCATAAATCTTCTGCTCCCCTGAATCACAGTACTGTGTACCTTGTTGGAAAACTTTCCTGAGTTCGGGGAGGAGAGAAGCAGGTTTCTCTTACCCAGTTCACCTCTGCTGAAGGTCTTTTAAGCCACCTCTTCCTATCCTACTTCAGACTGCACTGAAGTTTGGGCACAAGGAGAACTAAACCGTGTAGCTGGAAGCAGGAAAATGTATGGAGCCATCCTTCATGGAGAAAAGACAAAAGAAAAAAAAAAGGGGGGGGGGGATAAACTTTTTTGACCTTTAGAAAAAAAAAAAAAAAAAAAAAAAAAAAAAAAAAAAAAATAAAAAAAAAAAAAAAAAAAAAAAAAAAAAAAAAAAAAAAAAAAAAAAAAAAAAAAAAAAAAAAAAAAAAAAAACACAAAACAAAACAAAACAAAAAAAAACAAAACAAAACAAAACAAAACAAAAAAAACACCTTAGTCTGCCTGTAAACGAGGTCTACTCTATTGAGGTTGGGATCATTGTCATTTTGTTTCAGTTTACTGTAATCTACCTGTCCCTGACCCTGGAAAAACAGGTGAAGGACACAGTGAATATTCTCCTACCTCTGCAGCTGCTGCTGGCAGCTAAGGGTCAGGACACATCATGAAGCTGTAGCATGAATTGCCAGAATTTCTTCAGAGGCATCCGTAGGACAATAAATTAGGCCTTTTCAAAATGCTAAGAAAAAAAATATATAGCAGTCAAAGAAGCACTAATGATGAATACCTGTCATGCAGCTGAAATTAGGTCACGGGAATGAATGCCCCAGAAGGTGCTCTAAGGAAATAACAAAAGCCAATTAGTGCTGCATACGTCTTTTCATGGGTTTTTTTGTATATCTGCTGTACCTAAAGTGCCTTACTGTGATATCTGATCACCAACAGTGTCTTTGTCCTCAGTAACTTCCTTTGAGGCAGGAAAAGGAAACCTTCAGTCGTGACAGCCAGACAGATTAAGGCTGAGGCTGATCTGTCTAAGTGACACCTTTGATTAATCCCTTAGGATCACTGTGACACCATATTCAGGATCCCCACACCATGCACAGACTTCACCATTTGAAAACCCAACTTTTTCTACCCAAGGAAAAAACATCCTTTGGAAGCAGGCTGCTTCTCCACTGACCACAGCTGGGGTTTGCTCTGAAGCTTGTCTTTGCTCTGAAGCTCACTTCATGCACACCAGCTGTCTACAGCTAAGCAGGGTGAAACCCCATGCCGGAGACTCAACCCAAAGTCACCTATCCATCAGGACAGCACAGCAGAAATCAATGGTATGGCACAATCCTACCTGCTTATGTACTGTCATTCCTCCCCAGCAAACAGCCTGCCAGTGCTCCAGAATAAAACCCACCGGAGAGGTATGTAAGGTCTGTCCCCACAAATAGAAGATTAAGATTTCTCTAAGAAACTTTTAGCTGATTTCCAGGCACTGATGTATTAAATACCCCCATGCCTTTCTAAATGTTCTGAGCCTGATAATTGCTCTACTTGTCTTATCCACCTGTTTGCAGCCACAAGCTCTATTGTGTGTGCTGGCAAAGGAATTGGGCTTTTCTTTTCAAGCCTATGTGTCATCACCTCAAGGCAGTTTGAAAGGGACCAGCACCACTACAGTGCCTGAATAAGCCTAAGCTTGTTTGGGTGCTGTGTCTTTCCAAGGAAACAGCATTCTCAGCCCTTCCTTCAGTCCACTGACTTTTACCTTGTCTGTGACATGAATGTTGGTATGTTCCCTGCCCTAGTGCTCCTTCAGAGCAGTGACAGGAGCTGACTGTGTCCTCCCTCATCCCTTGGCATGTTGTCCATAGATCTGTTGGGAAGTCTATGCTTTTTAAAGCAACATTTTAAACTTGTTGTTGTTGTTGTTATTTTCATTCTTAAAATTACTCTCTCACTTTTCTCCCATGGGTTTACCTCCCTTCCACTTGCACTTTCACAAGCTTGCATCGATTGCTATGCCACATGTGGTACCTCTTCCAGAGTTAGCACACAATCCACCATCATCTTGTGTGGCAAGATATAAATTAGAATCCCCACAGGTAACCTCTTGCATTTTTCTAACAGAGCTTCAGAAGAAAAGTCTCTCTGCTGGCCCATTAGAAGCTATTTGTATAAGCGTCCAGTTATTGTTCTCTGTGACTTTTCAGCCTTCAATGGCACATTAGCTGTTAAGTATAAAGAGAGAAAAGTACTGACAAACCTGTACAAAACACACAATGATGTGTTTTACTCTCCCGTTTCTCACCAAAGGGGCTGAGTTTCTCGGTCGCTGCCTAAAGCAAGGAGAGCTGACACTCCCTTCAGCACCCTGCACACGTAGTTTCACTGAAGTTTATTTCTAGTTGACATGCTCCTTATCATCATGCCATTCTTCAGTACATGCAACCAAACCTTTGGTAGAAAGAGCACCACAAGATTGTAAAACAATCCTGCTCTAGGCACAAATCCTTCTAGCAAGAAGAAAAAGCCACAGAAATGTTGCTTTTCTCTAGCACTGTGTTAAGCCCACCTGTCTGTGGCTACTTGCTGCTGACTTACACAAATAGCTTGTTTCCACGGGGCAGTGTCCACTAAGACAAGTTGCAGCTAGATCTGCACATTTTCATAACATCATCTCCAATATCCTGTCTGCTTGTACTTACTCTCTGACTCATCCCTTTGCATCACAAACAAAATGCTCCTCTCTCAGCCCCTCCATGTCTCGGATGTCTTATCTACCCCAGTTAACCACCCATCCCATCCTCACAATTCCAATTCCACTCAGGAACAACAAATAGTTGTGGTTTTGGTTGGTATCAGTACTGCACTTTATATTTGCCTTCTGACTGTCAGCCTCTCAAAGTGCCTGTGGAAGGGTTTTGTGAGGCTATAAGTAAATGGGAATGCATAAATATCATTGCAAGTGTAGAAAACGTTTCACATTTCAAATAAGTCGTCCACATAGGATCTATCTTCTTGTTACAGGGACTTTGCAGTTTAAGAGTATTTTCTGTGTCTTATGAGGGAAAGAATGCCATATGGACTCTTACAGAATGATCCGGAGAGCAGGTCCCCTGAACCCACATCAGCCCTGTCCCCATCAAAATATCACTTGTCATGCTGCTAATGCTGCCATTTTTGCTTAGGACTAGGTATCCGTCGCTGCAGAGGAAACCAGTAAGGGTTGGTTATTGATGCTACTGGCAACATGAGAGAGTGCAGGCACTATGAGATAACCCAGCCAAGAAGTTGTGGAAGGTAATGCACACTTACTGCTGCTCAGTTTCAGATTCACATTCCAGTGAAAGGAATCAAGGAGGATCTGATCCCAGGAAGTAGAAATCATCTTTTCTGTGTTTGTTGGGACAAGGACAAAACCTGTCATAAGATGGAGGACTTAGAAGGAGTCTCTGAGACCAAGAAAACATCCACCTTTCCCTCACCAATGTTCTGCATTTCTGTACAAAAGGCTGACTCACCTGACCAAAAAAAAGGACAGAAGTTGACCAACTCCTTGCTCAGTGTTTCAGATTTCTTTCTTCTTCCTTACACACAATTAAACTAAATTGGAAGATTTTTAATCAAAGGGGCTGCTGTAGTCATTTACTCAAGCTGGGAGATTGAAAGATTAGCCAACAGTCAGCAGTAGTCTGAGTAGTCAACCCAACAAATATGTTATTGTATTTCCCTTGATGCTTTGAAGAAACTGGGCTAGACAGAGGTCAGAGCAGTGGTGAGGAGGGAACAGTAGTTGGGATCCACATAGCCAGATGTTGTCCTGCTTTTAAAAAGTAAGTAGAAATGCACACCACCCAGGCTCTTTTGAAAGAAAGTACAAAACTTCCTGTTGCTGCCTGCTTCAGAAACAGTGCAAACATGCTCAGTTCTATCCTGAAAGCGGTCTAGTGCTGAAGTATTTACATATACATTAGCAGCACTGCGTGCTAGTGTGCATGCATGTGCACATGCACAAATATACATACGTAGGTCTATATTCATCTTTTTGTATAGATTAGTCACCCGACCAAGCATCTGTATTTCTCCCTGTGGCATTAAAAGAAACGTGACAAACCCTCGAACTGTATCACAGCAGAACTGTTCCTACCCATTGTGCAACCCACTGGACTGAGAGACAAGGTAAAAGAACACAGACCTGAGAAGACAAAAAACAACGTAATGATGCCTCATCTCAGTCATGCAGCCACCAGAGGGACAGAGAGATTCTTCAGAAAGGATCTCATGAAGGACAAATATAATGGAGGACTAGTACTCCTTGTAAGAGAGCACAAGCCAGTGTCACATAGAGTGGCATCACAGGCTCGGTGGCTCTGCCCTCCCTGAGGCAGGAACCATAAGGAGCTGGGCTGTCAGGGACTATTGGGGCAGCATAAGACTGATGGGAGCTGAAGGGATCAGCAAAGCACAGCGAGTTGGAGCTGGACAGGTGGAAGTGAGACGGCAGGTGACCAATTATTGAAGAAGCATCCTGGCAAACGAGCCCAGTCTGGTGTTAATAGCTCAGCTCCTGAGTGCATGGAAGTTCATAAGTAATTTCTGAATAAGGAATCCCCTGAAGCAGGTAAGCATGGTGGCAACTGAACTGAAGTGCATGCTTAGTTCACAGGCAGTGTCTATTTAAGCATTTCCTCCCTTCTGTCCTACAGCATCATTACAAATTAGATTCCTGCCCCTGAAACTGCAACAATAAAAGCCTCTGCTTTACAGTATTATTCCAAAGAAGACACAGAGAAATGGGTCGTGACACCTTCAGCTGCAGAGCTAATCCATCATAACACACCGTAGCTCCTACAAATTGCTGCTCCAGGCAGTTAATGACAGGCATTTCCAATCATTCCCAGATGGCTAATATGTGGCAACGGTTTGTAACCTGCATACGCTGGACCACCACAGCTGCTCCACTGAGCAATTCTGCAATATTGATGGATGCTCTTTTTGACCCAGAACACTGAACGTGTTTAATGGAGAGGTATTGCCACCAAAATTGTTCCCTTCTCTTCCTTTCCTCCACATCCCCAATTCAGAAGGCAGAAGTAAAATCAAGCCCTACGAAAGCTGTCTGGTTTTCTCATTTTTGGAAGAGATATTTGTGCTGACAGCTTAGTTGAAATATTCTATCCTATGCCAACAGAAAGGGTGGTTCTGCACATTAACAGGCAGTGCACAAGTGAAATTACTCTCACACCCTTACCAGGAGAGTGTACAAGTTCTCTTCGTAATGGGGTACAAATCTGCTGCTTTCTCTGTCCCCAAACCTACGATCTTGCTTTTCTCTGAAATATGAAGATGTCACACAGTTTACTTTTTTAAACAGTTGCATCTTAATTTAATCTTTAAGAAAGCCATAACTGCACAGAAAATAGCCAACTATTATCACTGCACTTAGTACTGTATTATGCATCATAAGGTGTTTCTCTCATGGACTGAAGACAACCCTATTTTCAAGTTTTGCCAGATTACCCTTCAAAATTATTTAAAACAAAACAAACTCCAATTACTTAAGTATGCGTGTGTGTATACATTGGTGTATATACTTGTCGTTACATATGAGTTATGGACATTTCAAGACCTCAGCCCATGGAGTTTTTAAATCTGCAGCAACCTTTCACCTGACTTCAGCAGATAGAGTTGAACTTTGTTATTCATTTTCCCCCTTTAGAAGCCATGTTTCATGTTCATACTTAATTTGTCCCATATTCTATGTTCCTTTTTAAGCTCCTTTCCACATTACTTGCCCTTGGCATTGTTAACAGCCTGATCTTTTGCTCACTCAACGGTTTTAAGGCAGAAGGGACTGTTAAATTGTCTGATCTGATCTCCTGCATGACCCAGTCCAGAAAAACTCACCCAGCTACTTTTGTAATGGGCACAATGACTCATATTAAGCTAAAACATTACCCAATTAACACCTTGTAATAAACTGAGGACATCAAAGGAAAGAAAATTCACCACAGCCTTTTTGTGATAGTGTCCTTCGGATGTCAGTATTTTAGAACTGAAAAGGAAGACTCCCATTTTGCTTTTTCCTACTTTCACAAACTGTCCACACTTTCTGATTTTTCTCCAACATTTTTGCATATTTGTAGTTTATACTTAATCTCCTTTCTTATATGCAACTATGTGTAGTTCACTTCAAAAGGAAAATGCAACACTTTCTGTCAACACTGAAAATTCAAGAGGCATCATTACGAGGAAGAGATCCCATTCTATGGTGCCCTGTACTAAGAGACACCATTCTCATATCCTGTATCAAGGAACAAGATATCAAGACATCCAGTTTTTCTATGAACAACTATAAGAGGAGTGAAAGAAAGCAAAGTTTGAGCCAGGTAGGCACTTGCCTAACTACATGAATGATGTTGTTAAGCATGGTTGAGAAAGAATGACTGGACAACTGTTCATTGATTTCCAGTAATAAAGACAGCTGGATTACCAGGCATGATAATTCAACAAAGCACTTCAGTAAAAAAAATCTCACCTGCTAATTCCTGATGGCACACTGCTAAAGTCTAACCTCCCATTCCTCCTCAGGCACATTTTTGTTTAAAGGTGTTTAGAAAATACTTTAACAAAGACATGTGAAATACTGCACATAGGCAGAAATCGTCGTCTGAAAAATACGAGGAGGAAAGCACATAGCACTAAAGGAAGAGAGGCTGGGGTTATAGTGAATATATCGGGCATGATTTCATGCATTTCTGTAGAAAAGCAATCATCATACAGCCATTTAGAAACAAAACTACAGCCAAGATAACACATTAATGCACCCGTGTCCTCTAGTCTCTGTCTAGTATCTGTCCAGTGTTACATCACAAGATTTGAATGGACCCATTTAAAAGGACCCAGAGAATCAATGAGATTAATGCAGTGAGGAAGAAGAGAATGAGTTAAGGGTGGTTTCACCTACAGAGGAGAGACTTAGTGGCGTTCAACAGGGCAAAGAGCTATTGCAGAATAAAAAAAAGAGTAGTCTGTTCTACAGCTCCACGAAACAGGACGAAAAGTAACAGCCTTAAGTTACAGAAAGGAAAAGCCAAGTAAGGCATTAGCATAAATCCTGCTGTGGGTGAAGATGGAAAAGCATTGGCAAAGATCGCCTGAGGAGGACACACATCTCCATCACTGGAGGTTTTTAATAGGCTAGACAAACACCTGCCAGGAATGGCATGGGTGCAGTTAATCCTGCCTCGGGCAGAGGGATGGATTGATCACCCCTGTAGTCCTTTTCACCTCTGCTCTGTATGTAACTGGAATAAAAAAAAGCTAATAAGGAAGAGACATTGGAGTCGACTGCACTTACTCAACACGTTGAGTTCCAGATCACATTTTCTTGGATTTTGTAAGTCTGAAATACATTTGTTTGCTTATACAACATAAATCTTTTATACATGTAACTTATAAAGCATTTCACATGATGGCAAATTACAGCTGTAAATGCAAATGCAAGTAATATGTAGAGGAAGATTATAATATAGCCTCAAGGTATCATCTGGAGTCCTATCTGCTTAGCTTATTGACAAAAGACAAGCTACTCTAAACTGTCAGTGAAATGTCTTGCCTTCTTACCTGCAAACTAAGCTGCTCTTTTTCTATTTGGAATATCATTGTCAATCACTAAGATTCAAGAGCTGGAATTTTTACTTTTAGGGTTTTTTCGTGGTTCATAGGGCTAACGACCATAGCTGTCTTGCCAACATGTCATTATTCCTGGGAAAATTAAAAATGAGTGGAAAGATACAAAGATTGATGAAAAGGAGGATGAACAAAAGACAAAAAACATGCAAAATAGATATTATTACTTAGAAAACACAGAAGAAGTGAGAACAAAATCGTTACAAGTGGCCAAGCTTATTTCTTCCTAGCCACAGACTGTAAAAACTTGTGTAGCTCTACTGCAATTCACGGCGTTGACATACAGCATCTGAAAATCCGTCCCACTGGTTCTATCTGGAGTTATTCAAGAAATGCATTTAGCCATTTGGTGGTAACCAGAAACCATTGTATGGTGTCATCTCTGAGACAACCACACTTAAAAATGTGTCATCAGTTTTGCTTTTTGGCACCAAGATGAACTGGTGACAGCTGTGTGAGAAAGTGGAGAAAGCCATACAAAATACCTGCCAGCATCGGGCAGCAAATCAGCAGAACTAAAGACAAAGCCACAAGGCTGGTTTTATTGGTCTAAGAATATTATCTTGCTGTTTAGCAGCAGCAACGAGATAATGGCATGGCTTAACTAATAAACCATTAACTGGAAGTTACAGTAACCCTCAGTTCACTATTCAAATCTAATCACGGGTGCTAGCTAGCATCATTGTTAACAGTTCCAACAGAGTTGCTTTCTTGTACATGCTAGTACTAGGGAGTCCAAATGTAGGACATATTGTCCACATATTGTCCTGAAAACAGTTAAAACAGCATTCATTCCTATCCTCAATCCCAGACTATATACCCAGTCCCAGGCTACAAACGAGCTGATAGTAGTTTGATGGCTTCCCGTTGTGCCTTAATTTGTTGCTTGGCACTCATTTACATGATTTTATGCATGATGACAGGAACACACAAAATGTGCCAGGATACAAATACCTCATTTACTGTTGAGCATATAGACTAAAACGAACATAGCTAAAGATGGAAACATACTATCATCACTGAGCATATGAAAGAAAGAAGCCCCTTCTCCAAAAACGAATATTAGCTACAAGAGAACTGGCTGTTAAATTCTCACAGCAAATAGTTACAAGAACTGAATAGTTCACTAATAATAAAAAATTACTCACTGCAAGCTATTCGTAAAGAAATAGAGGTATTTACAACACCAAAGTTGTAAGTACCAGAGTCTTTGCTTAAAGGAATCCTTGTGAGAAAGAAAACACTTCTGCTTTCTGATTCCTGACAATGGCTTATAGCAGAAAGCTGCAAATGAAAGGATTCATTTTTAATAGAGCATTTATTGTTCCCCAGAAAGGCTTAGGCATTGAATAGAAAATCAAATTAAACCTAGGTGTGTTACCAAAGGAACCTAATTAGCACAATTTATTTCACATGCCAGAAAACAAGTAAGATCTGAGGTGTTCCTGTTCTATGATAAACAGCTCAATTTAACCTGCATGTTTTTATATAAATCACCAATGTAAGAATACCCTAAAAGCAAAGGTAGATGGAATTTTATGCTCTGATCTTTTGTTGTTTTCTTAAAATCTCTAAATAGCTCAGTTTTCACACCTCATCTTTTACTACCATTAGATAAGCCCATTTTCATCTTTGCCGTAGATGTTAGGAGGTTTTCTAAACTATTTTCTTAGACTAGCCATACGTGAAACAATAGTCCCCTCTTCTGGACTGAGGTAGCGCTGCACTTATCGCAGAGAAACCACAGCTGAATGGAATTCCTGTAAATATTTACTAAGGGCTTGGGGGTTTTTTTCATACCAACAGTACAGTAGCAAGAAAAGCCTTAAGGTCTATACACAAAGAAGTCAAGCACATAAAGAAAGAGAGGTGAAGAAATCAATGAAGTATTGGATTGTGCGGTTTTGCATTCTATTTCAGCTGGAGGCACTGATTGCTACAACAGCTGTGAGTAAGGATCTGCCACCATTTCAGTAGTGAAACATGCATTCTCTGGAATACATTGACTCCCAAGCCCTCAGTGTTCTTAAAAGAATGTACAAATCACTGAGCTGGAAGGAGGAGTTTAATTTAAACACGGATTTAATTCCGTGTCTTGTGCCTTTGGACCAGAGTATGGATTATAAAACCAAAGGACAGCTATAGAATATATCGGAAATAACCACTCACTGAAAGAAGAAACACCAGAAAAAGGAATTAAGGCAGAAAAATCTCAAGGGCCAAGTTCACAAAGCAAAATGGTCCCTTAAAAACACCAATCCTCATCTCCACCTTGAGCAAAGCAAATTTACACAAGATCACAAGCGTCTGAAACTAACTTTTGCTCTCTCCAAAGTTCCAGACTTTCGTTTGTGAAAAGCAGTCCAGAAGAGTGAAATCTACAGTATGGAAGAGCTGAAACATCTGAGAAACCTGAACATGAAGATGAAGGACAGCTACAGAGCCAATCTTCCAAACAAGCGGTCCCGAAGTCTACTCTGGAACAACACTTACAGGGGATTTCACACTGTAAGCCTTGCTTTGCAGACCTCCACAATTCTTGCCTTGGCTGGCAAGGAGAGCCTGGGAAACCTGACATACTCCACAGAAGTCACCTTGTACCCTGAGAAAAGCAGAGGATGGGAAGGCATGAGAGGTGTCACACAGCCTCACCTCAGCCTGCTTTCCTCTGAGGGGCCATGCAGGAAAAGATTCTCTGGTAGGGGCTGCCCAAGTAAGACATGCCAAGCAGCCAGACCCTAGGAGAGAGGCTGGCCAGCAGCCCATGGGCCTCAAGGCCAGGGCAGCCCCCAAAGAGAAGAGCTCTCCACCCAGAGTGGGGCAGGGTCTCCACTGGGGCCAGGAGGGGAAGGGGCTCTGCTCCCTAAACCACCATTCCTCCCTCAGACAGTGGGCAGTGGCAGGGGGGCTTCAGGCTGCACCAGCTTATGGACCGACCTCCTGAAGTGCCAGTCCCACCAGCAAGCCTGCAAGGGGAGTCCGTCAAACTCCACTCCTCTGCTGAGGGCCATGCTGCCCTAGTGATGTCGGGGGATAACGAAGGGCTGATGTGATGAAAGCAGCATCCTCTCCATGTGGAAGGGGAGCCTGTACATGCCCACCCCTTTTTCTTACTCAAATCATTATTCTTCTCCTCCTTCTCTTTCTTCTTCTTCCCTTTCTCCTTGCTTTTTCCCCATCCAATGGCCTAGGGAGGTAGGACCTCCTACCTGCTCCAACCTGGTGCCTTTGGTTTGCACCAGGTACATAGATGGTGCACCCATAGCAAAACGTCCTCCAGTCCCCAAGATACGGTGCAAATCAGGAGTGTGTCATAGCTCAGAGAGCCTCTCTGGTTGCTCCAGTCACAACCTCTTGCCCCCTGTGCTGGTTTGTCTGAAAATGAGTTAATTTTCTTCACGCAGTTGGAAACCCTTTTCATAGCTAGCACGGTCGTTATCTAGACTTAGTTTGAGAATAAGAGATAACACCCTGGGACAGAGTTAGTGTTTTTAATTGCTCTGGTCTGAGAGCCAAGGACATTCTGAGTGCTCTGCCCACAGGTGTGAGGCAGCAAGGAGGGGGGACATGGATGGGGTAGAGCTTGACTGACATCCAAATTGATCAGTAAGAGTATTCCATGCTGTAAGTGTCGTGCTTCATATTTAAGGAGAGTCAGGATCTTCTGCTCTCTCTTGCTTCTTCACCTTCTTCGCTCTCTTTGTCAGAGCTGGCACTGTCTGGGGAAGTTTTGTTTGGAACTTGTGTTAGTTTGGACTTTTGCCATCCAGCTGTTTTGAAGAAGCCTCTGGGCCTTTCAGCATTTTATGTCTTTTCTCTCTCTGGGATCAACTGTCGGGACCACGTACTGTTTCCTGGGATTGGCCGCTTGGTGTGAACAGAGTTCATGAGGAATTGCACTGAGTATCTTTCATTTTATATTCTATTTCTATTTTGCATTTATATTTACTAGTGCTGTATTAGCATTTTGTTATTTTATTAAATCGTGTTTATCTCAATCCAAGTTTCTCCCTTCCCTTTTGATTCTCTCCCGTATTTGGGGGATGAGAGAGCGATTTGCTCTCATGTATCGTGGTTACATTGCTAGCTTGGGTTAAGCCACGACACCGCCAAGAACACTGCCTTTCCCTGTGGAAGATTTGAGATAAAGTACTTGGGCCGGGAAAGAGGAGAGAGAGCCTTTGGGGGCTGCAGGTGCCCAGCAGCAGCCTCTGTGCCCCACGCACACAGCAGCATCATTCACATGTCTTGGAGAGCCACCTTCCTCCTGTGCTCCGTGATAGCTTCAACAGGAGGTGGTGGGGCCATGCAGCAGGTTAGGTGCTGGGTGCCACATAAGGGTGCACAGCTCCTGCCTCTCCCTGTTGGGAGCAGCAGGGGCAGAGACCCGCCTGCACTGCCTGCAGCAGAGCCAGGCCTCCGCCCATGTCCCATCCTGCCTGTGGCTGCAAGGAGCTGCAGGCTGGCAGAGACATCGGTGCCAACATCATCACCCTGTTCTGATTTTAGCTGTCCCATTGTGAATGCCACCAGCCTCCTGAGTGCAGCTGGGATGGGCTGGAGACGTGGCTTTGTGGGTACCAAGAAGGCACCAAGCAGACTTTGTCCCTGGCAGCCATGTCTCCAACAGGAGTCACATGGTCCTTGACCCTGGAAGCTATTACTCACACCTCCTGGGCAAAGTTCCCATGCTGTATCCCAGAAGCTGACCTGGTGAGCTCCCCTTGGAGCAGGGACTCTGATCCACCTCTGCATCACCAGCAAGGGTGTAAAGGCAAAGGGAACGGCCATTACACACAGCTCCTCTGCTGGTATTCCCCAGGCTTTCTTGTGCTCCCCTGTGCTGCCCTGGTGCCTTTTGGAGGCTGCTGCCTCCAGAGTAACACCCCACCCCATGCAGACAGTGAGCCTGTGTGTGTCCACAGCTCCTCCTCCTCCTTCTCTCCTCACAGTCCTTCCTGTGCTCTTCCTCCCTACTGCCATTGCTTGGCCTGCAGCCCAAGGCTGCACCTCCCACCTGCTTGCAGGTCCCAAGTCTCAGTGTGGCACAGCAGTCATTGAATCACAGAACCATAAATTAGTTTGGGTTGGAAGTGACCTATAAGGGCATTTAGTCCAGTCACCTCTGCAATGAGCTTTCAGCACTTTCAACAAGATCAGGTTGCTCAAAGCCCTGTCCAGCCTGGCTTTGAACATCTCCAGGGATGGGGCATCCACCACTTCTCTGGGCAACCTGTTCCAGTGTTTTACCACCCTCGTTGTAAAAAACTTCTTCTTCATGTCTAGCCCGAATCTTCCCCCCTTTACTTCAAAACCGTTACTCCCTTGTCCTATCAAAACAGGCCCTGCTAAAAAGTCTGTTCCAATGTTTCTTATTGTCCCCTTTTAAGTACTGAAAGGCCACAATAAGGTCTCCCCAGAGCCTTCTCTTCTCCAGGCTGAATAACCCCAACTATCTCAGTCTTTCCTCACAGCAGAGCTGTTCCAGCCCACTGATCATTTTTGTGGCCTTCTCTGACCCTCTCCAACAGGTCTATGTCTTTCCTGTATTGAGGGCTCTAGAATGGGACGCAGAACTCCAGGTGGGGTCTCACCAGAGCAGGTCACCCTTCCCGAGGCATGAAGGCCATTGCTGGCCTTTACCCAGGACCAATAGCACCCACAGGCTGTGATGCCACAGCCACATATCTGCACTTTCCACCCATGTCCACGTGGAGCATGAGGATCAGCTTCTACAGAGCTCACTGCAGGAAAGGGCCTGTGTTAGGACCACAGCAAGTGTTACACTTGACCAAAATACCTGTAAACAGAGGTTGCTCGAAAGACCGCATTAGGAAAACACCCTCTCTTTGGAATAAAACTGTCCCACTCAAAGGAGTGTGACTGCAGGGGTTCACATTGACATGGGTAGAGTGAAAGCTGTAAATCAAAGTCCAAATCTAGACCCTATAATCCAGCAAATCAGAGTCTTTGTCTAAATATCAGAAAGTTTTATTCAAGACTCTGAACTCCTAATGTTCACAGTGTATTAGAAAACTTGCTCGGTGCCCAGGCAGATGCTACTATGTCCTTTTAGCTAGGCAGAAAGAGAAGACAAATATGCTTATCTACCATTTTTTCTGTGCTCAATTGGTTTAACAACTGGCTACAAAAAAACAGAGGGAGCTTTACCAAGGAACTGGGCTGCGGCCAACCTTTTCTGCTTAGGATTCTGAAAGATACTGATCCAAGAGATACATACTCCCAAAATTAGTAACCTCGTGCTTGGTGTTAGGATATGTGATAAAAAGCTCATCCCCACACATACAAAGGAGCCTGGGGCTAAAACGGCCCTGTGAGAGGAACATCTTCTGTACTAACAGTCAGTTGTTGGGATACTGAGTTGCTTCTTTCTGGTCTTGAATTAAATGCAGAGCCAAACATGTCTGCTGCAGTTGTCTTTCAATGGAGAGAAAAACAGATGTGTAAGTCAGGTGTTTCTTTTTATGAAAGGATCTCAGGTACCTATTCTATGACTATAAGGACCAGACTAGAGACAATTATTTTGCTCCTTTCCAGTGAGCAGCAGAACTGAAACTCAGCTTTTCTTCATCCCATATTACTGGCATTTCCTCTGACTGCATCTGATTTTCATAGTGGATTTGCTTTTTCTTTTTTTGAGCCTGTCTTCCTCACTTCCAGAGACTTGGAAAGCTTCCTGAGGAATCATTACATCCTTCTGCCCACAAAGGCCACCAGGGCCAAAAGCACTGCCAGTGCCTGGGTATGAGCTGCTATGATTCACTTCCATGGCTCTAAAAACAACTATTCCTTTTTAACCACTTTTCTCAGATGAAAGGCAGGCATTCTTATCTGCCCCTCACTATTTCTGGGTGCTTCCTTTCCTAAAAGAAAGTGCTGTGTTTAGCTTGAGATGGACTGCACTTTTCATCACCATCAAAAGTTATTATGAGGTTGTGGACAGTCAAGGCTTATGGCTGTAGAAAACTGACAGACACACTTCAGATCAGAGCGTGTCTGAGCCTTAGGAACACCAATGCACTCACCATTCCTCCATTGAATCTGTTTTCAAATAGTTTCAGCAGCAATGGAAAGTAAAATCAGTTCCTTTTTTTGCAGCTCTCCATAAACGTCACTACTTGCACCACTTTTCAGACTCCAGCTGGGACAATGCATGTTTGCTCAGTGTTCTTGTTCATAAAAATAATGTTTGAACATAATTTCACTCAAATCTTCCCAAAGAAGCTGCCTCACAAATCACAATGGTGTATTAAGCATTCTTTTCGTGAAAGGCTCAGATAAACTCACATGAAAAAATGCTGCAGGAACATCTTTATGAAAATTGAAGAGACGAATACGCGGTTCCAGCTCCTGGCAAAAAAAAAATCTCCCTTCAGTGGTCAGGTTAAGTCAGAACTGTCCAGCATTATGCACACATGCTAGACTTGTTGCTAAAATGCATTTTACATCACAAGAAGATACGCTGACATAAAAATTAGGTTTTCCAGGATGCATTAAGTCAAAGAAGCTGACGGCTCTGTAAAGGCCATAAGTAGGAAGTAAGGTTTGATTCAAAGCATATTACTTTCACATTTAGGTGATTTTACCTTACACACTAGCTCTCAGATTTACACACCTGTATTTTCTGTTCCATACTGAAGTTTGCTCACATGTCCATTTGTGTACCAAGTCCTGCTGAGATACAGAATCAGTGCAAAAATTTTATTTTTGCATGCAAAATACATAGACCTGAAGCTAGGCTAAGGTACTGCTGGTATTTTTCCATAGACCTTGCAAGATCTGAGCAAATGTGTGTCAAGATGGTGAAAGTGTAACATGTCAAACACAAAGCAGAAGAGCTCTGTAGCCAGAAGGACAGTTACCCATTATAATCCAGAGGGAAGAGTGTAACAGGCAACATTTAAAGCAGATGAATGCCCAAGCTCTCTTCTACTAAAGGAAATACTAATTACACTGGGTGAGGCCACCTCTAACACACCTTACGCGTGCCTTCCGTATCTGACAGCTGAGTGTTGGGAAAGATATGAAACATGGATAACTCCTTGTTAAGCCCCTTCTTCTGTGGATCCTCAGGGGTGTTTGTGGCTGGGTCAGAAGTTATTGTATATGGAAATTTCTGGTGAAGAAAAAACATGCAAAAACAAGAGGAGAGAAAATCAGAAAAGGAAACCACCTCGACTCATGCACACACATTTTAAGAACTCACTTAAACAGGTTATTGTGGATCATTTTTTTGCAAATAGGGGATTGAAAACAACTGGACGTAGTGTTATTAGCCATATTGTGATACTGAAAAATTAAATTCAGAAACTTTTCTCCTCTAGTTTTGCATGAGGAATCTATTCAGGAGAGCTTTCTTTGCTGACAGAAGCAGCAATTGTCAGTGGCTCAGAGGAGCAGGGTTTAAGCCTGGTAGCTCCAGCCATGTGGCCTTGGTCCCAGCCTTGTCAGGACCAACAAAAAGGGGGTTCTTGGATGCAAGTAAGACACTCAGGACCACTAGAAGGAAGTGACAATGGACAAGTGATAATTACAGGAGACCACTGTCAACTACAGGGCTCAGAAGACCTGCGTCTGCCAACCAGATTTATTCTAGAGAGGTTTCCTGCTTGCCTGGGGGTCTTATTAAGGGTGCTGTGCAGAGGCTACCAAGGCTCATCTGGCCTTCTACTATACAATGCTGCTTTTTCACGTGTGCACCAGAGTGCATGTACTTCCAGGGGTCACCTGAGAAGTACCAAGTGTGATTAGCAGGTTCTAGAGGCACTGCTTAAGGGCGTACGCACTGAAGCGTTGGTTTTCTCCGTTATTGTTGAGGAGGACTCACCAGATACTGCAGGTGAACCCCTGGTTGCACAGCTGCTGCTCATAGCAAGCTTTGGTTTTCCACAAGCACGGTAGCCATAACGAGAATCTGAAAAGTTTCTCATAGACCTAAGGAGAGCGAAAGCTGGCAGAGAAAAATGGGTACTGTTGTGGTGGACATCTGCTGCGTACCATATTAGGGAGGACCAGAACAGGAAGCATCAGGTTTGGGAGAACTTCAACACCTGGAGGTACACAAGTCCATGGGCCCACATGAGTTGCACCCAAACATGCCAAGGAAGAAAAATGCTGATGGCATTGCAAGGCCACCATCAATGATCTTTGAAATTTGGTAGCTCTTGGGAAAGGTTGCAGATGACTGGCTCTCAGTCCACTCTTCAAAACAGGCAAAGAGGAAGATGCAAGAACTGCAGGCCAGTCAGCCTCACGCAGTCCTTCAGAAGATGGTGAAGAAAATCCTCCTGTAGAGTGTTTCCAAAGGCAATAAAGAATCAGAAGGTGCTCAGGAATAGTCAGCCTGGATTACTGAAGGGGAAATAAAAACCTATTTACAAAACAAACTCAGAGCTATTGAACCTCTCCCTTAGTGACTTACAGGAAGGGACAGAATGCACACTCAAGCAAGTTTGCAAAGCACACAAAAGTGGGAGGAGTGGTGGGTGCAGCGGACAGTTGTGCAGCACTTCAGAGGACCCTGGCAGTACATGTGTAGAACTGGTCAAGGAGGAATGTTATGGAGATCAGCAAGGGCAACGGCACAGTCCTGCCTCTGAAGAGGTGTAGCTCTGTGCACCAACACGCACTGGGGACTGCACAGCTGGCAAGCAACTTTGCTGAGAAGTTCCTTGAGGTCCTGCCAGATAAGCTGAGCTTGAGCCAGCAGTGATGGCTCAATGCAAGGATGGCCAACAGTATCTTAGGCTATGTTTAAAAGAATATTGCCAGCAGGTTGAGGGATGTTGTCCTTCCTCTCCCCTCAGCAGTGGTGAAGCAGCATGCAGAAGAGTACTGAGTCCGGTTCAGGGCTGTCCACTACAAGCAAGTTACGGATGGACTGGAGTGACCACAGCAAAGGCTCTGAGGTCCTGCTCCAAACTGGTGCTGCAGCATGGCCCAGAGGCAATTCCTTATGCTGGGGATTTGCTCCAGGGCCTCCCTGCAGCTTGTAGCCACTCTGCAGGATGGATGCTGGACAGCCCAGGGCCAGCCAGAGTGACCTGCTGCTTCTCCCTGCAGGGCATCAGCTCCATGTTTGCTTCTGCTCACAGCTCCCTGAGCACACCAATAGTGCAGCCCCCCAGAGTGGGAAACTAAATGAGCATGACAACTACTGCATAGGTTTGACTGAAGTATATTTTGCGGTTGGCAGCTGGCCTGGAGTGGAGGGTGAAGTTGTGATGTGCTGTGGCTCTAAATCCAGCAGACAAGTGACACTGCAGGGTTGTGTTTTGCTTTCACTTCGTGGTTCATCAGCCATAACCGCAGGACAGCAGAGAGGTTATTCCTCTGCCTCCCACACCAGCCTGCCTGCTGCTGCCTTTTCCTAGGCTTTGCTCAGAGCAGTGAACCTGTGTCAGTGCCAGAGGAGGGACACCGTGCCCTGGGGCCTGTCCTAGGGCAGTGCCTACCCAGTCACTCTCCCCAGCTCAAGGTCATACTCACGGAAGTCACAGAATGTCCTGAGTTGGAAGGGACCCACAGAGATCATCAAGTCCAACTCCCCTCCCTGCATATGACAACCCCACAGTTCGCACCATGCATCTGAGAGCATGTCAAGGTTTAATTGCAAGACGACAATAAACCGTGGCAGATGTTGTCTGTTACCCCCTCATCCTCCCCTCACCCTCTCCTTAGATAGGAAAAAGTGATGAGAGGGATAAGGAGGAAGGAAGAGAGGCTTAGACTTACAGGGTTGGAAAAAGTTTTAAAGGCTTTACTAATGCTACTGATAAATAGAGAAAACATATAAAATATACAAAATATACAAAACCAATGCTGAATGTCCCAGGACAGCGCAGTGTTTAAACCTTCCCGTGGTGGGCGGAGCTGGCGTGGCTCCAGCAGCTGCAGAGCAAGCACCCAGAAGTCCTGGGCAGGACCTCACAGCAAACTGGAACTGGATTCAGGGATGCAGGGTCTCAGGCCTCGGATCACAGGCATGGGTGACAGGGTCCTCTTTAGATGCTGGCCATGGTCGACAAAGAGAGAGAGCCTCATGATCTCCCTCCTTTACAGGGTGTATGACGCAGAGGGGATGGAATACTCTGCTTGTCAGTTATAGTCACCTGTTCTGTCCACCCATCCTTGCAAATACACCCCTCTCATGACAGAACATGTGAAATCTTATCATTCTTCTTGGTTGTTATAGCAATAAATCTAAACGTCATCTTCTTCGGCATTCTATTGGTCATCTTATCAGTCCTGGAGCGAACAGAGTCTCAAAACATATGCAGCTAACTTCAGGAAAGTGCAGTTACTTAGAAGAACTTAGCTGGAAGGAAAATTCACTAAAAGAGAAACTGGTCTTGTTTTTAACAAACCCAAGACAGGGTGTTGTCCAGTCTCTTCTTGAACATCGTCAGGCTTGGAGCCATGACTACCTNGTCTCCAAACCCTTCACTAACTTCATAGCCCTCTTCTGGACAATCTCCAGTAGCTTTATATCTTTTTTACCCTGTGGCACCCAGAACTGCACACAGTGCTCCAGGTGAGGCTGCACCAGTGCAGAGCAGAGTGGGACGATCACCTCACTCGCCCAGCTGGCAATGCTGTGCTGGATGCACCCCAGGACACAGCTGGCCCTCTTAGCTGCCAGGTCCCTTATGATACAGGGAGGTGAGGAGGGCACAGTGCCCTGATTGCATGGCTGGTGCACAAAGTTCCCAGCACAGACTTCCTCCAGAAATTTCCATCTTTTTTTGTTTTCCTAAAATATGTTTTATCGAATACCAGTTACATCCTGAATGCAGCTGTGAACATTTCCACGCTCAAAGCTGTGAAGGATCAAACTCCTACAGTGGAAGGAGGCTCAGGGGAGATGGACACAGGTGATGCACTCATGATGCTTGGGGAAGAATACAAGGAGCAACCACAGCTGTTGTAACAAACACTGAACTTATCTCAATGGAAAGGAGACCAGAGAGCGGCTTTTGTTTAGATTGTCATATCAGTTGGAGTGATCAACTGGTTGTGTAGGTTGCCTGAATTAATCAAAAGGTGTAAATGTCTTCCTGAGCCAGCCAGACCAGCGTGAGGGTCAGCCCAACACAAAGCATAAAAACCAAGCAACCAAGAAAATGGACTTTGAAGAGAGCTACAGGCTTGAGCTGGCTTCAACCCATATGTTTCTTCCCCATGACTGGTGATACCCAGCAACATGGCAGTGAGCATATAGAGACCAATAACGGGAATTGTGTTTATATTGTGAACCAACTGGATGTTGCAACTGCTATATGCAATTGCCGCTTCACTCTGCTGAATCAAAATCCCATCTAACGTCAAATGTCTTAAAATAAGTAAATTGGGTAATAACACATTAAATTCTCCTCTAGTGGAACACCTGAAAGAGCCTGGTCAGAGCGTGTTGGACATGAGAAGCAGCAGAACTGCAAGGCAGCATGGTCAGGAAACACCCCACCACATGGTATGTATCACTAGCAGGGCTCAGTTTACCCAAGACAACATGCACAGCAGTATAACACAGAATGGTTTGAAATGGCCACCCCTTTGTAGCATCAAGGGCAGATGGGAAAGTTGTAAGAAGATGGACCCACATGTATAAGACCACACAACCTGCCTACTAATGTAAGGCCATAACTTCATGCAACAAAAGAGGCAGAATGTGATACTCCTTTCTGACCTTGGTTCAGCCTAGTTTTTAGTCACTTCAACAATACAATAATAAGAAACCAACAACCTTGCATGTATCAAAAAGTAAAACTCTAAATATATTTATTATTCAGGTACATTTGCTTTTCATTGCACAAATCTGTTTTTTATCCCCACGTTTTACAGTTTTTACAAAGCTGTTAGGAGTTTTAGAAACTGTTAAACGATCACTTAAGTCTATTTAGGCACAGTTCATTAACACATAAATCCATTTCCTCCACTTTTTTTTTTTTTCTCTCTCTATGTGAAAGATTTATGGTTGCATTTAAGCTCCAAATTTAAATACATTTCACAGTCAATGCTTTTGGGGGCATACTGTCTAAAAAAGAACTTTTGATTAAATAGTCTCGCCTTATCAAATGTTGCCAGCAAAGCCTAAATGAAAGCAACTTCTTTTCCAGAAATGCTGAAATCAACACGACTCTAAGATAAGAACCATGGTGGCCAACCAGTTTCTACGCTAGCCAGCCACAGGGTAACAAAGAAACAGTCTGGAAAAGATTACTTTAACTTGGAAATAATTTAAATAATTTATTCTGTATGAAAAATGAGAAAAAATAACCCAGGAAAAAAAAAAAAAGGTGACAAGAAAAGTGTCATATCCACTGGACTGCTGAGGATGTGTCATTTGCTCTCCTTTCTGATAATGACAGCTTGAAAACCAGAGTGTCATATCCCTGGGGCTAACCTCTGTGAAAATGTCTTTGAAATTTGAGGCTGTCAGGCATGTTTGACACAGCTGGAAAACTGTGAGCTTCTTGATTTCTTACATAGCTCCTCTCTTTGGTGAGAAAGCCTGACCACTTCTGATATAAGACTCACGGTTTCAGATTAAAGCTCTGTCTGCGGTGAGCTGCTTTTGTATGTAACTGCATACTGCATGGTGTTCCCGGGGCACAGGAAAGTCCATTGTTTCAACAACTTTGTTATTAATATATTACTTTTTACAAAAAGAGTAATGTTAAATAAGTGACAGACTCTAAAGGACTCTTCCTGAAAAATATTAATAACTACGCCCTCTCTGTAATGCTGCAGAAAGAACCAACAGTATTTGTGACTTTTTAGCACCCACATCTGTTGTTGCTATGTAGAAATGGATTAAATATTTTCAAAAGCTGGGTGAAGTCTTTGCAGCACAGCAAAAGGATTGCTGAAGTCTTTGTGTGGTTCTCATGTAAGAGTATTTATNGAGAGAAAGCAGTATATATTCCTTAGGCCCCTTAATAAGGATTTCTTTGGGGGGATTCCCCGACTACAGAGTTTTTTTTTTTTTTTCCCAGACTTTGGGAAATCATCACACTTCAGGAAATGAGCAGGGCATAGTATTCATTACTCCAGGTGTCACAACAGAGCTGCACAGGTACAAGCTAAACAGCAGCTGCTTGCTCTGATTGGGTTTAAGACACCTCCACGAGCTCTGCCTTTGGGACAAGGAAAAATATTCCCCCTGCAGTGTTGCTGCTGTGCTTGGACCCTGGGGCAACCAACAGTGCCCCACACCACAGGAACAACTGAGAGCAAACCCCGTGCTGCCAACACTGCAGCTTTAAACGTTGTCCTCATTTGTCTGATGAGCACCACAGCCTCGCAGCCTCCAGGTGACTGTGACTGGTCTTTGGCAGAACAAGGGAAAGAAGGCCACCAGCTCAAAGGACCAGAGATCTCCGCTGGACTCTGCAGCTTCTCTGGTGAGAACTAGCACACACCATCACCTCTTTACAGTGGGACCTCTAAACAGCAACTCTCCTTTACGTATCACACTTGGCAGCTTCAGTACAGCCTCCCACTCAGAGCAGGACTATCCCCAGCACCAGGTCAGGGCAGCCATGGGTTTGCCAAGCCACCTGCCTGCAGGCCAAGCTGTGAGACGGGAGGGCTGCGTGAGGATCACTTTGGAACCGGAGGTGCCTCTGAAGCTCAGCTGCAGAGTGGTCTCCCAGCACAGGAGAACAGCAGCCACAGGAGCCACTCTGCTGGGTCCAAGGGTGGGAAAAGAAGCTGGCAGCTGCCTTCAGTCTCTTGTCCTCTGGTCATGTCAACGGGCAGCTAAACAGGTGGTTTCTGGAGCTTAACAGGTGGTTTCTCCAGCAGCAGAAGAGCAAGATTTTCCAAAGTCACTCACTAGCTATAGTGCATGAGCTTCTGACACGAGTGGGCAAGCAAGGGGAGCCTGAAGAAGCACAGCAATAACTGTCCATCAGTAAGTCAGGTGGTGATTAGGGAAATGTGACCGCCACAAGCCAGGGAAGTCGATGCTGCCTGAAGCATCAATTTTTTTCCCCTAGCAAAAACCCCTGGAGGAGTTATCCACAGAAACTGGAATCTGCTTAAGTTGCATGGGGTACAAAGAGCTGCAGGCCAGCACCCTCAGTACCTGCCTGTGTTCACACCGAGGTTTCTGAGCTCCAGCTCCATCTGCTTAATTTGGACATTTCTCTGGTTTACCATCTCACGCAGTCTACGGATTTCTTCCTGTTGCAGGTAAAACATCTGCAAAAGCTGTAAGAAAAGTCACATTTTACTTCATTTACACTAAGAAAATGGAGACTTAACCTGTCAAATGCCACCAGTCCTGTCACATCACATCTGAGAGAAACAGCATCTAAGGAGGAGGCCTTCAAACAACACACCGAACATCCGGAGTGCTCCTGCTGTCCACGAGCCTGGACTATGAGTGCAGGTATTTCTCAGTACCATTTAGTAATGCTACATCTGCTTAATTCAATTAAAAAGTTCAGAAGAAATAACCCCATGCCACTGATCACTCAAAGAGAGCCTAGACACAGAGAGTATTTGGAGTCTAAATTCCTAGATCTGCCACATCTCCTACTCTGACCTTAGGCAAGTCCTTTTACTTCTCTTTTCCTGTTGATTGTGCTCTGTCCTCTCCATTTGAGACTACCATGGCATTTCACTGGGCACACAGCTAGGCACTCAGCTCCACAAGGGCTCCCTCTGTAACCTCAGGGCACCACCTCAGAAACATGCAGAAGAATAATGCTTTTTCACACCACAGGGAAATTCAGCTGTAGAAATTCCCACCCCATCAAGCTGCAGATACTAAAATCTTACAGACGAAAAAGGGGGACCTGAGCACAGCTATGGGAAGGAAATCCTTCCAGGGCTCCTAAAAGCAAACGAGCTCCATGTACTCAAAAATGTCTCTGAGCTGCCAGTGATGGAAGATTTGCAAATCACAGGAGATCTAACACTGAATAAGCTTTGGTTACTATACAGGCAGTGGGTTGGCCATGGCTGAAGACAGATCATGGAGTCGGCATGAACTTTTCTGGAGCCATTCCCAGGAGCAGGCTGTGACCGGCAGCCAGCATCAATGGCCCTGCACTCCAAAGTTGTCCCTCAGCTGTGAGCTGCCGAGGCAGGGGCAGAGCCAGCCGCTTTCCCATGTCAGGCTCCACAACACAGTTAGGCGCTTAAGCCTACATGGACACACCATGTGCCAAGGGAGCAGGGTACACCCGCTCCTTTCATAGGCGTCCCCTGCTGCCTCACCAGGCTCTCTGAGTGTGGCTCTCATAGAAGGGTTACACTGCATAAACCTCCTCCCCTTCTCCAGAACCTGGAGGTCACAAGAACCACCGTGTCCCCAGCCAGCCACTGGGCAGGCCTGTGCCACAAGAATGCCTAAGAAAGCATGAATACTGATTGCTCCCTTCATTCCAGAACCCCTAAGCTGGGGTGTTGCTTGGCCACATTTTTCCCTCCCATGTGGCAGCCAGGGCGTGCAGAGCTTCTGTCCCCACAAAGAATGAAGAGCTCACAACACCCCAAGTCTGCAAAACAAACCCTGCCCAGATTCTGTCACCATGTGAATGGCATCCTTTTGCCAGCTGACTCTGAGCTTCCCCCAACAGCCCCAACCCTTCACCCCAGACATTCACACCTCATTTTCAGTTTTGGGTGGTGGACACTCAAATATGTCAAAGCCATTGGAGAGCCACATTTGCTCATTTTTCAGCAACTTCTCCTGCGCTTTCGGCTGTTTCCTGCTGTCTTCAGCCTCACTTGGCTTCTGCATGTCCGCCAGTGGCATCCTTCCTCCTCGACCCCAAGGCTGGCTCAGGTCAGTAGTTTTCATGAGTGGGTCTGGCTCAAGAAACTGTGGTAAGGAATTCACAGCTCCAGAACCTGGTCTCAAGGATACCAAGAGAGGCCCTAGGGAGGGAGGCAGGTAACAGGTTAGCACTCTACAAACCCTACTCAGAAATCAGCTGTAAGCACTTAATTCAAACAACCTGTAGGGAAAAAACATGGAGGCATCTGACTGAAGTAGCTTCCAGAGTTCGCAGCAGTGATTATTTTAGCCACCAAATTACTTTAGCTTCCAGCCATATTTGTTATGTCTCTCCTTTACTGCCCTTCCTCTTCCTCTGGCAGCTAACAGGCCAGAGAGCAAGCGGCAGCAGCAGCTTACCCAAGCCCTGGGGAGCTGGAGAGCTGGGCAGCTCAACATGTGCTGACCTTTGTTAATTCCATTCAGCCACTCTTGTGCTGTCAGTGCTGGTTTGTCTCCCGTGGTCAAGGGGTAGATGTCTTCCTGGTATGACTCCGACTGCAAGCAAACAGAAGTCCAGAGTTGCTGTGTCAGTGAGGTTTTGGCTTATAGTGACCACGCTGGACTGTGGTAGAGAAAAAAAGTTTGTTCCACCTCAGCACGAGGAGTCTCATGAGAACTCACTGGCATGGACATAAAATCTTCTAACCTGCCCTGAGCCTCTCTCCTCCTCACCACAACTTAGAATTGCATCTGAAGGCCTATTTTGACTTCTGCCAGTAAGGCCTTTACACATCCAGACAACAGACTGCGGGAGGCTGGTGACACAGGCTAACCCAACTCTCCTGAACTCTGTTCCTGAAGGTGAAGAAGTGCATATGAAGGATGGATGCGAGTCACGAATCGTCAGCTGACAGAAACTGGCCAAGGAAATAACATTGGAGGAACATGCCTGACCGGTATTTGCAACAAGCCTCTTTGAATTCAAGGCACTTGTACCTTCCAACATTTCTGGAGGTATAGGGCACAGTGCTGACATTTACAATGTACCTTTGCTCACACAGTCACGTGGAGCTACCTTGGCTAGCTACACATTCATGACCCTGCTCATGGGTCATTCTGTAGCCACACCGGGTCTCAGACTTACCTACATCTCTCTCTGTGCAATGGGTCAATGGGTCATGTCTTTCATGCTGCAGAACAACTGTCTGTAACACACCTACATGCACTGGGTGGAGACCTGGGAACCCATTGTTCCCTTTTTCCCAGGGTGATTCTTCTTCCTTCCACAAGGAGATTATCATGTCACCCAACACAATGCCAAACCCCTCTCTCCCTTTTGTCATTATGTCGTACAAATGCCACCAACTGAGGAAGTTTACAGACAGGTAGTTGACCTAACAGCCAGAGAGATAGTTGTTGCACCCAAGCAGATAAGATTGGTGAGGATATCTTAGAAAGCTGGCTGTTACACAGAGACCAAACTCTTGAGTTACACAGTCCGGATTTGTTTGCAGGACTCCCCCATAAACTGACCAGCTTTGTCCCTCAGAGAGGAGAGAGAAAATCCCTTGTTCTACCTGCTTTCCTCCCCCGTAGAGTAACAGAGGGGAGTCACTGCCCTTTTTTGCACTGACATTTGTCCCAGACGTGAACATGAACTGTGGTTAACTTACCCGTCGAGGCACAATCATGGAGATGGGCTCAATCAGGCTTTTGGTTGGAATCAGTTTGTAGAAACGGAAGATCTCACAAGCTGACACTTCAAGGCCTCTCTTTGGCATCACTCCTGGTGGGGTAGCAGGAAAGAAATGGGGTGTAAATCTCCCTAGGAAACTTAATGTCATCTGACATGGAAAAACAACACTAAACAATGAAAGAAGTCACAGCATCAGCACCAGAGCAGCATGGTCTGAAATCTGCACACAAAACTGGCTCAGTGGCACAAATGACAAGACTAATTTTTTTTTTTTTTTTTTCTGTCAGGGCACAGAGTTACACACAAGGTCTGTGGCTCTTGTGCTAAGCCTCCTGTTCCTTACTCATTCTCACGAGCTGCAAATAGAGTTACCATGACTGAGCAGAACTGGTAGGTGATACCACAGGATTTGGCTACCAGGATCAGCATGAAGAGAGTTCAGGACACCTAAACACCAGAATAGCCATATGGCCAGGATGAAAACCCTTCCCAGTATCCTCACCCCAACACTGTCCCAAAGCAGAAGAGAGTATGAGAAGGGTGTGAACATCTATTCTGTCAGAAAGCACCCTTTGTGTTTCGGGGACTGGCTAAGCCCCACAAGGTCTCTAAGTACCTGGTAACCTCAGTGGATTTCTCTTCCACAAGCTTGCGTAGTCCAAAGCTTACAACTACATCAACTCCCTTAACAAGAAGATTGCCTCTCCTTGAAAACCTTGCTTCATGGTGTTCTACAGAAGCTTTGTTTTCTACTAATACAAAATGACTTCATTAAATGGTAGATTCGACATGAAGGACTGTTGTTCCTTACGTTATGTATTCATCTAAACGTGAATCTATACCCCACTTCTCTATATCATATTTTGGTTTGGCAGTATTTAGAAAGAAGCTCTAGTGCAATAGCCTTAGCAGAATTTTTGATCAGCGGAACAGATCAGGTAAGGCAAAGAGATTTGATTCACTTTGGCTTTTTAAAAACACTTGTATACCTCCTCTTCATGGTAGACTTTTAAAGAGACTATGACATTAAAATCAGGGTGCTGTACATTGGAAGGATTAATAAAGCTGAATAATAGAGAGATCTTCCAGTTAAGTTTTAAGTAATTTGTTCCTTTTCAGTAACAGTTTCTTGAAGGAGACCTGCAGACACAAAATCTAATGCTGCTAAATATCTGTACCAATGTCTTGGAAGAATGGGAGTGTCCACAAGGTGGTGTGGAGCTGTGGCAAATAGTCCTAAAAACACATCTGTCTACAGAAGAATATGCTTACAGGATACACTGAAGAAAGTTCAAGAAAGGGCTACCGATAAGGTCTGAGGCTGAAAGTCAAACTCTGTAGCTTGAATAAGTTAAACAATGGGTAGTATGCAGACAGGCTAATAAGGAAGGGTCTCCAACGAAGGAGAGATACCCTAATCACAGCTGGTCTCTCTAAATGGGAAATGCCAGTACATGAGAAAGTAGGCAAGTGATTAGAGCGAAGACATTAAGACATGGTGCACCCATTACCAGAGAAATCAAAGAGTGGTAACAGTGTCAACAGAGTTCAATGCCAAAAATCTTGGGGCAGATTCATGAAGGGCAGGGAATAGCCTCCACCTTTAAATCCAGACTATCCTCCCTTCCACCTTGACCAGGTGCGCAAGAGGGGATGCAGCACTGATTAGTAAAGCTGCCTGGCCCATACTTGGCTGGTCAGAAGGGACCCCTCCAAGCTGTGACCCTGTAATACCACCTGTGATATATAGGTAAGCTGGACTGTTGTGCACCGGTAAACCTGGGTGGAGACTGGAATCTGACCCACTCTTTTCTAAATGATGTTTTGGATAGTCCTGGACTCCGACAGCCCCAAAACGAAGAAGCCATCATCTTCTTGAATTGTTAGACACATGTTGCAACTCACCAATTCCCTTCTGTGGCAAATGAGAACGATATTCCATCAGGTAGTTCAGGTATGGTTTCTCAGGGCTTATCTCATAGTATCGTATATTTCCATCACCCTAAAGGCAAAGAAAATGAACGTAAGCCATACCATGCTGTTCAGCATGAGGTTCTGAGATTAATGCCTGGTCCCAGAAGCCATGAGGGGTCAAGAACGAACTAAATATTTACCCTCAAATTTCACTCTGCAGTTTACCTCCCACACAGTAAACATGGTAGGTCTGCAGTGGAAAATGTGGCCTGATGCTGCAACACCAGGCCCCATGCCATCGGCCTGTATCCCTAGGTTATGTGCTTCAAGAGCATCTTTGACTTCAGTCTGATACAACACAGGCCTGGAGAAGAATCAGACAGACCAGCATTTGCTGATGTGGAAAGCACTTACCTTTCCTACCACATAAAGCATGTGTGTGTCTGAGTCGTAGAAGGGAAACAGGAGTCCTGAGGAGCCATCTAGATCCTCCTCCAGTAAAGGCACAGAAAGGTCATTCTGGGCAGGACACAGGAAAAACAGTCGTGATCACCTGTGAGTCACCTCAAGCCAAGAGACACTTTACCTGAACCCCACCTGGCAACAGCACACAAGCATAGCTCTATAATGACCCTAGGTCACAGCCAGCTGCCCAAAGCAGAGGGCAATGCATAGGCTTCTTCAAAGCTCTGTGAGTGGAAAATAGGTGCTCTGTCCCTGGGTCTTGACTGAGGGCAGCACCTCAGGACATCAGTTCCTACCACTAGAACATCTCAGGCACTTCACAATGGGTAAATATGATAAGAAACACTGCCTGCCTCTACATGGGCCACCAGATTCAGGGAGATGGAGGGGACTCCAGAGCATATCTGCATCACACACTGAATTACTCACGTTCCCTCACTACCTCTAGTGAAGGCAGTACCTCCACAATAGCACACCACCCACCACAAGATCAACCCACATCAGCCAAGCAGTCTCCACCCTGCACAGTGGGAAGGCATCCATTGCAAGGGCAAAAGCTTCCATCAGCCTTTTGCAGGTAAGCTATGTAGGAGCACATAGCACAGCACTCCATACACAAGGCTGGTATGCCTTACACAGAGCTATCGCAGCACTGCTGAAGGGATAAATGTTGGGAGGACCACCAAAGGGGCAGAGTATGGTGCCCCATGGCTGCCATTGTGGCTATTGTCAAATAAATACGCATTTAGCATAGGGTTAATACATACTTTGTCCTGCAGAACTGTCCTGCTGCAGGCTCCAGAAAGCCAGAGTTTCTGTTTAGATGTGATGATGACATAAGTAGATGCAAACATCAGAAAGATGCCTGCTGGGCAGCTTCTGTGCCAATGCCTGTCTCTAAGGAGGCTGCACACACCTGGCCTCATGGGCCTTCCCACTGCATTCTCAAAGTACATGTGGCCAGCTCCTCCAGCAGCTCTGAAGGCAGTGAAACCCTGATGTGAGACCCACGGTGTGTCAGAGCACCGCTCACCTTTGTAGAAAGCCTTCAGACAGCAGCACAGTGCTTTGCCTCTCACGTATGCAAAGAAACTCTGCCCAACCACAGCCAAATCACAGATCATAAACTTGGTCTACCAGCTTTGTGCGGTACAAAGAGTGACAGCACAAGAAAGAGGCAGAAGATTGTGCTGCAAGGCTGTTGGCACGAAGGGACAAAATGAGATGCTGACAAAGGAAAAACATCTCACTGCACGTGAGAGGCATACAGGAAGGTCAGGTTTTGTAAGGCTTGCAGCAGCCAACATAGGATACCATGTCTTGGAAGTGACCAGTAAGTGCTACCTCAATACTCTGTCAGGAATTATCAGTAACCAAAAACACGCCATAACTTTTTCTCCGTTGAGGGCTTCACTGAGGAGGCTGTATCTGGAGCTTATTTCTCTTTCCAGTACCAGTAACAATTTGCCAGTAAGAGCTGCCTTTAAGTCAGAGATGCAGTAATAACCCAAAGGTCTTTTGAATTATTTCTTCCCGTGTTGGGCACAGCATTCTTTTTGTTCTGGTGGATTTCTATGCTGAAAGCTTCGAGAGCTTCTTTGGACACTCACACTCAGTTAACAGTGTTATAGCAGTAAGGTCTGTCTCACATTAAGAAAGAATTCAACAGCAATTCAGAAGTGATCTGTCAAACCAGTTCTTAGGTATTTGGCAGGTGGAAAAGTTGAAGTGACAGCAAAAGACAGAAAACTGAAGCTGGTTAAGATTGCTGGTTCAACTCACTTGATCCCATAATGCAATTTGCCTATTATTCCACCGAGATGTTCCAGTAGAGAACAGCTTCTTCATGTTTCCAAGGAATAAGACTTTATTGACTCTGTGAGACTTGTAGCTGGCTTCCTATAGGAAGAGAAAGGACACTGCGTAAGAGGCAGCATCTGTTGCATAGCTACATTTCATATTACATGAGACCTCCGATTCAATCACATCTGAAAGCTCTGCTCAGCCCAGCCCAGCTCAACTACTGCGAGCAGAATTTCATGGGGATCCAAGAAAGGTGCCCTAAACTCTTCAGGAGCATTCCTAAAAGCCCAGTCAATACCTCTAACTGTTGATTCACATATCTGAAAGAGGGCAATCCCTATTCATGGTAGGGAGGGCTTTTCTATATACACAAATCCGTGCAAACACCTACGAAGTGCAGTCAGCTTCACCTTGCCAGCAGATACAAAGTACAGGCAACAAAAACAAACCTGGCAGTGGGACAAATGTACGCTTGCATCCACCTGTCCACCTGATCTCTACAATCCCTCCCAAGGCATCACTCAGAGGACTACAGGAGGGAGCTATGAAAACAGTGTGCTTCAAGAAGGATTTCAGGGAGCCAGGAGCATGGTAACAAGATGCAGAAATCCCATTTTCAACAATGACAGCAAGCGTTCCATGAAAAGTAGAAGGAAATACCACCGTCCGGTGCCTTGGGCAACGCAGGGCACAGGTGTGTCTTCTTCACTGGCAATGAACCTACCCGAAAGGGAAAACACTCCAAGGGGTGAGATCAGCTGCATCACAAACCTCTGAACCCAACCTACCTGTAGGACTGTTCCCGCACGAGGGTCTATCAGTCGTATCTTTCTGTCCCTGCAGGCTGTGGCAAGGAGACTGCCATCTGTGTTGAACGACATGGAGAGAACCACATCTTTGTGAGCATCGAGGATCTTCACCGGGTTTGAGATGACATCCTCCTTGCTGTCAAGGTTCCAGATCATGATCTGAGGCAAAAGAACAACCAAAACAAAAAAAAAAATCAGCCCTTCGCTGCCTGAACAACCAGGGAATTTGTGTACCCTGTTCACTTCTTCCTCTCTTATCTGCATATACAGGTCTTACCATCATAACTGGTTGTTCTCCAGCATTTAAAATACTAATAATTCCTGGTATTTACAGCATATATCAGGGACACAGTGTCTGCTCAGAATGCCCAATATTCAAATTGCCTTTACAACTACATTTTATACATTAAAATAGCCAGCATCAGTGCAGGTATTTGCACTAGCACAAGAATGGAGCCAAAAAAAAAGGGGGTGACATTACATACTATACCAAATCCAGTAAAGGAGAGGGGCTGAGTAGGCTGAAATTCATCAGAAGAGTGGAAAATTACCAATCGCTTTTGAACTTGTAGCAATGTCTTTCTGTTTTTGCAGTCACCATGGAATTTCCCCCTGAAGTAGGCTTCTGAACTCTTCAGTATTATCTTACAGCTTGAAATTAAAACAAATTTCAAAAGGCCCTGCCAAAGAAGATGTCCCAGGAAGAGAGTTCTACAGAGAACAGACCCACCTTGTAGTCATAGCCGGAGCTGAAAAGGATGTTATTAGCAGTGGGATGCCATTCAATGAGGCCCACTCTTCGAACATGCCCAAGAAGTACCTTCTTCGGATTGGTAATGTTTTTTGTTAGCAAGTACTTGGGGATGTCCCAGATTTTAACCTGAATGGTACAGAATGGGTATCAGTGATATTCTTGAGCAACAAGCTAATTTGGAAGTTATCAAAAACTGTTATTCCCTTGGTATCATTATTCCTTTGGTAGTGAATAAGAATGCTCCTACCTTTATTGAATGCCAGTCCTTTAAATTAGTATCTTTACTTTTCCATGGGCCTAAAGACTCCTCTTTACCCTCTATCCTTAGCCAGCAGTTTTATCAGTTTGTTTTAATTCGGCAATCTAACCCTTATACCTGGCCAAGCTGTCAGCACAATTATGAAGAGTTACTCCCAAGGGGAAGAGGTAAACCACAGATCTTGCAGACCTTGCCTCCTAGCGAACTTCAATCAGGAACAAGCAAATCTGAAATAAACTTCAGCAAAGGCTCCCACAAGATATCATAACAATGATTGATCCAAGCAGTCATCCACTCTACGCTACCCGGTAAAAGAACTGCAAACTCCCGCAGTCAGATGACAGCTGTAGTACTGTTTGTTCCATAAAAAATGGCACCAGTGCTAAACACTTTGCAAACTACACAACCATCTATCAAAGTACACAGAAGCCCACCCAGGTGGCCACACAGCAGGTGTCTTAAGTAGGCAGACTGGGCAGCACCGCACTGAAGTCGCTCAACACTGGGAGTGTGCTGTCTCATAACAGGTCTACCTGCAGCCCTCAGTTCTAGAAAGATGCTACATAAAGACAAAAATCCTCTGTCCTCCTGGAGTGGAAGACGACAGTAGAGGAAACCTGCAAAAGGGGTTGAACAAATGCAGGGGAAAAAAAAAAAAAAAAAAAAAAAAAAAAAAAAAAAAACAACAAAAATAAAGAAAAAAAAAAAAAAAAAAAAAAAAAAAAAAAAAAAGAAAAAAAAAAAAAAAAAAAAAAAAAAAAAAAAAAAAAAAGTCTTTCTCACACTAACTCTACAAGCACAAGTATTTAGGATTCTAACAGAAGATTAACCCTTTGGTTCAATGAAAATGACTATGTTTGTCATAACTTTTCTAGGACTTGGCCTGAAGCAAAAGGGAAAGGCTCTTAAAATCAGATAATTTATGGAAATTAGCTACACCTGCTCAAGTATCCCACTGTTTGACTGACGAGGATCACACCTCTCTATGCCAAAGAAGGAAGAAGGAGAGGCACAAATGCTGGAACCTGCTGAGAAAGATCATGAGCACCCTTCTCAACACTGTTTATCCCACTGAGGAATCAAGTCCATCAGAAACCTATGGACTGTGGGGTCCAGTCGCCTCCAGATGAACTTCTGCAGTGGTAAGAGAAAGCATCACACTCTACAGCTTCAACGGCCATCACTAAAGGAGTGGAGCTGAGAGAGTAGGAAAAGGAAAAATAAATTATGTTCATGCTGAGAAGAACTGCCTAAAATGAACCATTAACTCCCCATGCTATGAAATGGTGGGTGGTAAAAGCAGGCTGGAATCTCAGGATGCATTAAATGGCAGAAACTGACAGTCCTTAGTATGCAGAAGAAGCAGGTGTCAAAGCCAGAGCTGCCAGGCCAAGCAAGAACAACCCACAAGCTGCCTGCCTGGCTGTATCTTGAAGAAAACCTAACAAAGCAAAGTAAAAGGCAGAGTTGCCCCTCTAGCCGTGGAGGAGAAGATCTTCAGTAAGCTGAATTCGTACACACTTGATGATTTGTCAAAAGAAACAGAAGAGGTAAGAGGATAAGCCCTCTCCCCATCCTGTTCAAACTCTCAGCCCCTGGCCACTAGCATTAGCTTCAGCCCTAAGCCTGCCTAAAGCAGCAGTGGGAATTGGAAAGGGCACTGGATGTTCACAGAGACTATCCATCCCCTCCTGTGCCCAAAAGTACCACTCGACTTGCTTCAGCTACATACCACAAAAGATTGCTGTGATACCACGAAGGCAAGCTCCAGAAAGACTGACTAACGGCCACGAAAACTGAGGAATGTGGATGATGGGAAATTTCCACCATCTTCACAGAAGCTTGCAACCTTCCTCAGAAGCTCCAGGGAGACCCAGTCCTGTAAGAGCAACCAGATACATCCTTGCAAACAATCCAGAACAGTGGCTAATTCTAAGGCTGAGAAATGGCAGAGAGCACCCAGGCCTTTAATAACAGACTTCAAGGAAGGCTTTGGCTCTCATGTCTAGCCCAAAGGAAGTGGCAGACACCTCTGAGACTCCAAAAACTTCCCCAGACTTCTCTTAGGACAGAGAAAGTGTTGCTGTGAAGGTGTCCCACATTATGCCAGATCTGACCTCTCCAATACAGGCCAGGACAAGTAAGACAGATGTTGACCCCATGGAGGGAGTCCAACAGCAGCCACTAAGATAAGGATGGGACAGGAGCACAGCAAACCTGAAGGGAGCTGGAAATAAAATAATTTGTTCAGCTCAGGAGTGAGAAGGCAAAGTTGACCTCCTCTGGCTGCCCTTCAACTACCTTGCCGGAAGGCACAGAGAAGACAGAGCCAGACTCTTTGGAGGTGAACAAGGAAAGCACCAAAGGCAATGGACACAAATGTCAATATGGGCACTCCCTGGAGATCAGAAGAGCCCTATTTTCCCCAGAAAGGTACTCAGCCCCTGGAGTAACGGCCCAGTGAGGCCGTGGGATCTGTAGCCATGGAGATCTTCCCCACTCATCTGGACAAGGGCGACACGATTCAACTGGCCTGCTTTGAGCAGGACTTGGACTAAGTGACCTCCACAGGTCTAGCTACCAGGTACCAGGAAAGACAGTCACACTAAGAAGCACAGTCTGCTGTCCTCACTGCTTAGCAGGGAGGGAAGAGGTGTGCCAACACCGTGTCACTACTCAGGGGACCCCTAAGATCCCATTTCCTGGTGCCAGGATGATGATGGGAGGGTAGTACCAAAAACAAGAGAGTACAGTCATAAACAGCAAGACTTCTAAGAACAACTTCTGGTGCTCAGCACAGTGACAAACCTAGTGTTTCCATTATTTAGCCTAGAGAATGATCCAGTGCCAAGGTTCAGCAGGAAATTGGAGAAGAAAGCTGATAGAGAGCAGCCCTTCCACATAGATCCTGGGGTCCTGGTGGACGATAGAATAAATATGACCCAGCAGCATGTCCTGTCAGGGATGAAAGTTAGCAACGTCCTGATCTGGAACAACAAGAAGATAGTCAGTAGATCAGAGGTGTCAAACCCATTTTCGCCAGGGGCAACATCAGCCTTGCAGGTGCCTTCAAAGGGCCGAATATAATTTTAGGACTGTATAAATATAACTACTCCGACATTTATACAGTCCTAAAATTACATTCGGCCCTTTGGAGGCAAACGTGCAGTTGATACGGCCACCGGTGAAAATGAGTTTGACAGCCCCGTGCAAGATCACAGGAAGCAATTTTCCCCTTTACTCAAGAATCTTTAAACAACATCTGGAATACTGCATCCAGTTTTGCACCTCCCCGTGCCAGAAAAATGCTGGTAAACTTCAGAAAGTCCAGTGGAGGCCACCAGGATACTCAAGAGGCTGTGGCACTTGTCCTGTGAAGAGAGGCTGAGAGACATTGGGCTTGCTCAGCCTGGAGAAGAGACAGCTTCAGGGAGAACCAAAAGAAGCCTTCAATACTTGCAACACTACTAAGAAAACGGAGCCAGGCTCTGTCTGCAAGTACAGAGTAGGAGGATGCGGTACAGTAGTCACTAACTACACTGGGGAGGTTCTGACTGCATATAAGGAAAAATTCCCCATGGGAGCAGCAAAAAACAGGAACAGTTTGCCCAGAGAAGTCACGAAACTTCCATCCTTAGAAGTTTTCAAGACTCAGCTCCATGAACATGCTCAGGAGGTGAAGGTAGATATGGCCCAAGCTCCCTTTCAACACTGATGTTTCTGTGATTCTGTAACTGCAGCAGAAAACTTCAAAGCCTGTGCTCATTCCTCATCTGAGGCTCAAAAGAGCGGCCACGGTGGTGCCTTCCTGCCACAAGTCCCTTCTAAGACAACAAGAAAACCTGGCATACAGGTTTGCAGATTAAACAAAACTCCCAGGGACAGCCCAGAAACTGAAAGGAGCCTTCAAAAGAGACATGAACATCCAAAGAAGCAAAGGCAAATTACTAAACAGGAAGAACAATTCCAAGAGCCTAGATTTCCAATTCATGAGCGATTTTTGGCAGAGCTGAAATGGCAGAGGATGTGCACCAAGCTGAAGCTGAAGGACACAACAAAAGAAACCTCCCTGATGCTGTGTGGCAGAGCATGATCATACACAGTGAGAGAAAATACATGTGGGATCTCTGGAAAAAAGCACAGCAGCTGATCAGGTGCCCTCACTATCACAGAAGCCAACATCACACTTGTGACAGGACATGGAAAGCAACCTCTCAGTGGGTACATATGGGCTAAACTTTGCCCTGCAAACATGAACTGAATCTTTTAATTCCTAATAACTAGTCTGCACCTAGACTGAAGTAAAATATGTGACTGCATCTTAATTATACTAAATTCAGCCAAACTACTTACTGCCTAAAACTTAAGCCTGATGTGATATATTCAATATCTATTTACAGGTTTGCATTAGGATGAACCTTTACATCTCTGGAGTCTTTCTGTGGTTTCAGTAGGAAAATGCTGATTTCATTTATGCCTTTTGCAGAACAGTATGACACAGATTCCTCAGCTACCCTATAACTGATCAGCGTGACTTTACAGAGTAACCGAGTGCAGGAACAAGCTCAAACTTGCTCCGCAGGGAATTAATCTGAAATAGCTGTTCCAGATTACATTGTGTCAAAGCTTTTATTCTACAATAAAGGAAGAGTTTCATAGTGATTAAACTTGAATAGTTATTCCATTTAAAATTTATATTTTGTTTTTCTCATGCAAACCTATCCAAAAATACACAAGCCCCCACAAAACATATCTTCCTCCTCATGCTGATTTTGGTACATCATCCAGAAGGGATCACACAAGTCTGACCTCAAGAGAAAGACAGGAATCTTAGTCTTGTCTGATTTTTTTAATAAGTATACATATGCTTTCATGCCTGATTCGTGGACCTTTCAGTTTCTTTTTTATTTCTTTCCCCAAAAAGCACATAAGCCAGGTAATAACACAGAGCACGAGCTGGTAAACTTACCGTGGCATCTTCTGAACATGACGCTATCACAAAGTCATTGAATGGGTTCCACTTGATGTCAAGAACGTTCCCTTTGTGCCCACATATTTTGGGATAATGTGGGTCGAGTTTGCCTGTCTGGAAGAAAATAAACATCATCAAACCTGAAGTGAGCCATGGAATTACAGGACATTTTCAAGGAAGATCCAAGCCAGTTCCAGCAAGAAACCTCTTTCTGCTTGTTATGCTCCAAACGCCCTGGGTGTTCTCTATCTGTTGAGAATGGGCTTTTGCTGTGCCTGCAAGGCAAGTGTTGACAATACCAATGGAAAGAAAGGAAAGAAGTTTTCATGCCTTTTAGGTACACACTGCAGTCAGGAAATCTATACACATGCAGCAGTTGAGACTGTTGAAGTTACGAGCGAATATTTGGTTCAGACACCAGAATTAAACATAGACAGGAAACACTTATGAATTAGTTGAATCCTCCACATTTTTCAAAGCTCTTGGGTGAGGGAAAAAAAAAAAAACCCACACACACAAAACCAACACCCACACAGAATCTCTTTCAGAAAACATTTCTCACAAGCAGGAAAAAAACAGTTTTAGATTTTATTTTTTAGCCTCATCAGGTAGCGTTTTATTTTTTAAGCAAAATGTCTTTGTACTTTGTGTCACAATGTCTAATTTCCTTTCAACAAGCTCTCTCTTTCTCTTCGACGGTGTTCAAAACCAGACATTCACCAGATTAAATCAGAATTCCAGACTCTCAAAAAAAAAAAAAAAAAAACAATGAAAGGGAAGAATCCTNTTGGGCAGCATCCTCACTGCTGAAAAAAAGAAAAAAAAAAAAAAATCACACACAAAATGCACTAAGGCGTACTGAGTGCCTTATGCCACATGGGGGCTGTGTTGCATCAGGATAAACCCACACTGCAGTCAGCGGCTGTGCTCCAAAGTCAGGCCAGTATCTTTGTTATGTGCTAGAAAAGGTGCTAGGGAATTTGTTAACACTGGATCAGCACCTGCTTCTCCCTGTCAGGAGCAGAAGTGTGAGGAGTTCCAGGAACCACCTTGCCACCCAGACATCTGTCCAAGAGCAAAGCTCAGCCGCTTAAGGAGAGAGACATGGTGGTAGGCTGGTGATGCTCACCTGCTTACCTTCATTGCTTCTCGAAGAAGCATGAACTCCTCCTGGAAAGCAGACACTTCTGTTGTCTCCAGGAGGAGACCTCTCCAGAGGTGGCCCTTAAGAGTCCACAGCAGAAGGGAATCAGTATTGGCCCCAAAGTGGATGTGGCTATGATGTAGTTTTCCCAGCCTTGGAAATTTGTACAGTTTTGAATGCAGAACATGACACAACACGTAACTATTCTGGCTTCACTGGAAAGTTTGTCACATAGACCGGGACTAACCTGCTCTAAACGTGAACACCCAGAGGGCTTTGAAATGTAAAAGACCTTGGTTTTTTAGACTACAGTCTAAAACAATTCCCTTTTATAGCAGCAACAATACAAAGTGACTTGGGAAGGCAGAAGATAGATAAAAGACCTTTAATAAGAAGCGTTCCCCCGCCCACGGTGTCCTTTTGCAGGCTTTAGTGCTTGGTTTCAAGCTGGCAACTCAATAGGCTGGGCAGCCAGCTCCACAGGGATCCCTTGATCCCTCTGGGAACTCCATCCCCTCCCAGAGCTGGCTGCCTGTCTCCTCCCCGCTCCATTTGGGAGACTCCCAGGCTGCCCTGAGCCTGCTCTGCCTGCCCCATCCTGCAAGGCTCTCTTACCCCCACGTCTCCAGCAGGCTCAGCTGGCCCTGCAACAGAGCCCTTGTTCTTCTGGCTACCAGTCCCATCTGCCCCAGTGTAACGCTGCAGCCCTGGGACAGAACAGGACCCACAACACAGGGATCCCCAGGCTGACAGCAGGCTTATGTGGCAGTATACAGTATATATATAGTGTATATATATATATATATATAGTATATAACAGTATACACAGAGAGAGTATATAGTACATAGCACTGATGTGGCAGGTAGGGCTGATGGTCTCAGATGCACATCTGCATGTGCAAGCGAAGTTTGTCTTCTGTCTTGTGCTAGGGGAAATTTCGTTTCACAGATCAAAAACTATTTAAGTAACTTGATGTTTTACCATCCATGCAGAGGTACCTGGCTTTCAGTTATTTGCAGAGCACGAAAACGAGTAGTTTTTTCAGCCACTCACTTTATAAACTCCCAGCATTTTTTAAAAGTAGCCAAACGGGGAGTTCCTTGACAAAAAGCACTTCTAGTGGGATGGCTATGAAAATTCTCCCAGCAGATTTGTACAGGGTAGATTACTATGAGATGTGTCAGCCACACTTCCCAGGTGTTCATCAAAAGGCACTAACATACCTCATCGTCACATTACAGCACTGCACTCACATATGGCATCAATTAGATAAGGCCTGAGGGGTCATCACAGGTTTCATTTCATAGTCCTTGTGCCCAGAGTATAGGGAGCAGGGTTTGTGTCTAGGAGGTCTACACGACCATAGATGTCCTCCTTTTCACACCTGGTGCTAACACATGGAAATACCAGAGACTGCAAAGGCTTAGGCGCAAGTATCTCCCTGTCTCTTGGGACTTTGTTCTCATTTTGCTACCTCTTTGCTTTATGCTGCAACGGAAGAGACAGATGCAGTCTCAAGCAAGTCTGGTCGTCAACAAAGGAAACAGGCAGGCCTTTGTCTTTCAAAGGAAGGCCACACAATTGCCCTCAGAGTCCAGACCTTTCCCTGGCATGTGGTGCTTGCAGTGCATGCACTTCCCCAACACACCTGTGTCAGACACCAGTCTACACCCCAACCACGCTGTGAGAAAGCAGCTCATCTGCCAGCTACTGCCACTGAGCTTGTGTCTCCTAAGACTTGCAAGATTTACAAAGCATTCAGTCTGTTCCGGAGCTCTTTCTCTACATAACCTCTGCTGTTCCCAACCCTAACTCATCCCCAGGTTCTCGAAGAAGAATGGTGCAGAAGGCAAGAAGCAGTATTTATCTACTGAGAGAAGAGGGAGCTCAGTGCCCGTGACTCAGCAGGAGAGGAGCACAGCAAACAAGGAGGCACAGTGAAACAGCAAGATTGATCGTGTATTTGAGCACATCCTGAAGCAGGCAGCCCCTCCAGTAGCACATGCAGAATGAACTCAAAAAAGCATTGGAGGGACAAAACCAGCTACACAGGTAGGCTGTGCATCCTCCCCAGAAAGCGCAGCCCTCCCTGTCCTGGCTGTCAACTCCCAGTTTTGCTGAACATGATGTCTGGGCTCTTAGGCTTTTCTTCCGTACTGTGGCATGCTTGGGATGCGACAAAAGTAACCACGAATCAGCTGTCCATCATTAGAGGGCAATACTGTCCCAGGCACGTGTCTCTAGACTAGGCTGCCTTTGGTGCCCTGGAAGCCAGGGCCGCAAGCCAAGAGCCCAGTACGCTGTCTACCATGGGTCACCACCACAGGAGGTGGCAGCCACAAACACCACCTCCAGGAGCGTAAGTTGAATGTTTTCAGCAGGTGGCACCAGTTTGGAAGCGTATCATGAATAAAAAGTAACTGGTATTGCAGCCCCCAGACTGAGAGAACCCCGTTCTGTGAGTGGTTGAGGCTGCTCTCACCCTCAGCATGGGTGAGGAACAGGTATTCAGAGGACAGCAGTACAAAGCACAGCACATACAAATCCTTTCCCTGATCCACCACCAAAGGTCAATCCTCAGGGGACTTCCTGAACTAAACCAACTCCTCTCTGTAACTCCATCCTGGTACGGACCTTTTAACTCTTCCAGGCTTGTCAGCATACAGAGCAGTGAGCTCCACATCTGAACTGCAGAAGCATTCACATCTGCTGCTAAGTCTGCTCCCTAGTCTCCAGAATGCCGTCCACCACACAAATCAGGAAGAATTGCTCCTTACACTTCTTCCCACCCTCTTCACAGTTTTATATATCTCATTCATCTGTCTTTTTTTCCCAGAGTGATTGAGACCTAACCTACAAAGTCTTTCCTCATATGAAAGCAATTTCACATTTTCATTAATGTACTTTAATTATCCTTTTCTGTATCTCCTAGTTCTACCATCACTTTGACTTCTGCAAGCAGTATTTCAGATCTGGGTGGAGTACCTGAGCAGGTGTTGAGAATAGAAGAATTGCTACAAAGACTAGCCAACCTGAGAAGAGGTGAGAAGACAGAAGAGTTAATAGTAAGCAGTGCAAGCACCTTCAGGTCATTTTGTCAACACTTCGAGAGCTGGGTCCCACCCTATGTCCCAGAGCCACCAGCTGCCTGCTTACAGATGCAGCTTGGTGATAAAAACCAGTTCTTCAACCTCAACACATCATGGCAGAGGGGACAGAAGTCACTCAGTCGAGAAAAACAGGGTAGTGGTTAATTTTACATGGGCTGTCTCTGAAGAGCACCAGAAGTGAAGGAGCTGAGTAAACAAACAATAGAAGGGCCAGGAACTGTGCTAGGTTCTTCAAGCATAGCCAGTTCACTTTCATCCTTATCAAATATATATTGAAAAAGTGGCATTGCAGGAACACCATCAATTAACTTCTAATTGAAGGCTGAACTTCTGCCTTTCATCTGTTCTGCCTTGATTCCAGAGAGCTCATAATCTCATATCGAAGTTTATTCGTGTTAGTGCATGCCTAATTTTTCTGAAGCAGTAAACATCAGACAGCCAGCTTTTCCCTCCCATCAGATCCCTGAGCTGTCAAAACCCATAAACATGGGATTCTGTTTCTGAAAGCGAAGTTTTCCAGCACCAGTGCTTGAAGCTTAAGAGCTTCATTGCCTGACATCAGTGCCTCTATTATTTCTCAAAGGAGAAGGTAGAGCAAAACATATATTATCCTTTGGTCACAGCTGAAGCCATACCAGTAAAGCACCCTTGAGTTTTTGCCCTCTGTATCTACTAACTGCTTTTTTATTCACAACTGTCCCAGGAGACAAACATCAAAACAGCACAACTCCTGCTGATTGTACGAGAAAGGTAAATGAGATATGAAATGCAAGAGAGTGCTAAAAAATGGCAATCAGCAATATAAGACACAAGTATATACATCCCAGCTATCACCTGCCAGGGCATTTGGGGTCTCTTCCATCATTTTGCAATTCAGGCAACAGCATGAATTAAATATCCTCTCCACAAGCTAGCTCTCTAGAAAGCCTGGCTCTCCTCCAGCCTCTCGAAAGCTGGCTCTCCTTGGTGGAGCTCACCTGTTGGATGGGAATGACAAGGAAGGCACCGCCTCCTGCGCACTCAGTCACCACTGCAATGAAGTGTGGGTTCACAGCACAGAAGTGGTTGTCGTGGACATTGAGGGTGATGGGCACACAGTCGTAGCATTTCTCCTTGCTGGCAGGTTTGCCATACACGTGGCGGAACTTGGAGCTGCGGTATTGTGGGTGCCACGACATCT